>LUCH01000998.1:73014-83916 GCA_013368495.1 Paragonimus heterotremus
TGTCCGCGCAGTGGTGCCACAGTTGTGATCTAGGGTCCGCTCGTCGCATCGCTAGTTTGTGTTCGTGCACGCGTGTGCGTTTGCATTTTTCCTCGTCAGTGTATGGCAACTAAGCATCAATACAAGGCACCGACGTACTGCTATCATTAGTTATGATTGGCTTGCATGAGCTCTTCACATGACGTCTCATAGCTTAACCTAGATAGGCCACTAGACAGTTCGAGTGGGTATCGAACGCACAGTGTGATCCGCCAAAACTCAGACGGTCTTTCTTTGGCATCTTACGGAGAATGAATTCGACCGTAGTCTCGCATTAAAGGCCTCCTGGTTTGTCTACCTAATGGGCCCGCCATGGAGATTTTACATTAAAAACGGGCTCAATCTTCCCCCTAATGGCTCCGTTCACTTCCTCAAATGTATATTGAAAACCTATCATTTGCATTTCCGTGGGACACTAAATATTGTCACTTTGAAACAGGTAGTGGGGCGGTCCTCTTCGAAGCCAGCGGCTGTTGTGCACACGAACGAGGAAGATTTTTAACTCGGATGCTCAACACATTCTCTGGTACAACATCCATCACACAAGAGTTCTACAGCAGTGTGCCCGCTACAAAAGTACAATGCGTACTTGCGGACAGCATGCCTGCACATTTTGCACATCAGGCGTGGTTTGAAGCGAAAGCCTGATTTTCCACTTCATTTACACAAATAAGTAACACTACAGAAAGGGCATTCAGAGAATCACCGAGTGAAGCTTCCGCCAGGCAATAAGCTGGCCCATACCGCCGATGCAGACGAAACTGTTTTACGTAGT
Source organism: Paragonimus heterotremus (assembly GCA_013368495.1). NCBI lineage: Eukaryota > Metazoa > Platyhelminthes > Trematoda > Plagiorchiida > Troglotrematidae > Paragonimus > Paragonimus heterotremus. The sequence continues at coordinate 73,829 of LUCH01000998.1, forward strand.
TCTTCTGCAAACAGCAGACCCATTATGTTCAATCGGTTAAATGACGTCAGATGCGTATAGAATGGACTTTGCACTCTCAAGGGTTGTTACAACACTGGATTAGCTTGACTCTGGCTTCGTTTCAGTGCCGATCACTCTACCCACTTGAATAGTGATATCCTATCGGTTTGTAACGTTGACGAGGTGAGTTCTATGGGGACAGCAAACTCGAGTGGGCCATCCGCAAACTTGTCACCCACGACGTTGTAGACATTCGACTGCCAAACAAATAGATGTTTCCTATTACGTGTGAGCACTCTGTTCTGCAATGCGGATCGGAAACTCAGCTCACTTGAGTATAAAACGCATAGACTATCGGTATTCTACCACCACTAATTCCAACAGTCAGCTCGTACCAAATAGACTGATCGTATACCTAACACGACGGCCTGTCAGGATATACTTTTGAAGTCTCTAACTTTGCGACCGATGACCGAAATGACATCAACGAAGGTCATTCTGGATGGGCATTGTATTCCGTAGGCCGACATGTTGTTCAAACTAACCGTTGACATGTGAAAAAGACTGAGAGGTGGGCAGGCGATTAAGAGCAATGAAAGACTTGAGTGCGTCACTGAGCGGCATGGAGAGATGCCGCCTGTCACATTGAGAAGCGCACAACCGTCCAGATCATTGGCTGGCAGCGCTATCAAAAATGACAGGTGTCGATGTTGATGATAAGCCTGCACAGGTAAGACCGTTTACACATCTTAAAGGAGTTGTCCTGTTTGTCTTCACAGACTTGTGCTTAATTAATACTGTTTTGTTGACTGCTCTTGTGATCAACGGCTGCTACTATCGGAGAGCCCGTACGTATGGTCCGAGGTTAAAAATGCACGCATGTACGCACGTCTTTCATTGCATATAGACCACTTGAGACCGCGACTGTTTCACCCGATTGAGTTGTGTCATCAAACAAACTTGTAATATTGCTGGTAAGGTGTGTGTGGGGATAGTGGCAGTAACCAAGACTAATCGTAACCACTAGGTTAACGTACGTTCGACAGATGATTACTCACCTACTTGTCGGAAGGAGTGGACATTAACAGCGTCAACGGTGTCAATCATCGTGAATTCACGAAACGATTATCAGACAGTCGCCTGAACAGATAAGGAAGGTGGAAAGAATTTGAAGACGAGAGATAGAGAAGGATCAGTAAACACTGCCATTACTGTTTATTGATATATAAATTTTGATACCTAGCCGTGCGATATGCAATCCCCTGGATGTGATGGTTTTCGTTATTCTGTTCTTTTTCGATCACTTAGCATGGCTTCACCGGGAAAAGCAAACACGTTAGTAAACAACGCGCTCCAGAACAATACAGTAAGCAGGCTTTGCCGCTTTGAGAAGAGTCCAAAGTGAAGAAACCACACAAGTTCTGCGCCTTCCGCTTCAGAAGACACTACAGGTGAAACAAGCCCTAACAACTAGTTTTTGCGAACAGTCACTGCTGACACGGCGTTCCCACCATACGCCACTGATGTTTCGGAGATACCGACGGTCGAAAATGGATACTCCGTGAACATTCTCTGTGCTGATGGACCAAGTTTCGGAGCTGTACAATAGGATTGCTCTTACACTGTATATTGCGAACTCAGCTTTTCACAGAAGGACTGAGATCATATCGACGCCACAGGTAGTGTAAATTAGCAAATGCCATCCCAGCCTTAGTTACGAGATTTGCGATTCTATCAGACAATCTACCAGCGCCGATATAGCACCCAAACTATATAAAAATTCTCGATTAATCCTAACTGTTCATCAAGGGTGAGAGCAGGCACAGAGTTATGCCAATCTTGCAACAGCACCTTGCAAAGGTACCGCGCAAAGGCCATAGGAAACTGACGTACTGAAGCTTCTGATTCACGTAAGATGTTTAAGGCCCTCTGGGAGCCCATAAAAGTTAGGACGATGTCGTCTACATATTCCTTGTCTCGAAGTCAGGTGTCTGGAAGCAAATCCATATCGTATTCGCAATCTATCAGGGCACACTCAAGGATCTCGACTACTGCAAAGCTCAATATGAGAAAGGAGGATGGACAACATTGTCGCACCACACTTCCAATTCTACAGATGTTTTTGACTAACACACCCGGAATTTTTAATCAAGCAGAATTGTTTAATAACAAAGGAAACTGAAATCGATTGGTTTGGTGCGGTGAAATGTGACATAACAGCAAAGCCGGCCGATAACACCTAGACCGAAGGGTTGTGTTACAAACAAAAAAGATTGACAATTAACACATGTTCATCGGCTCATAAGTGTTGGAACGGAAGACTTCTCATGTGCCCAGTCGAAAGAATTGGGTGGGCTGGATGGGCTCCACCCGGAGTTCGCAATCCACTGAGGGCCGGTGACCGGTGGTGGTTCGGTTCAAACGCCGTCAGGATGCAATCCATCCATCCAAAATGCCCAAACCACCCTGCGAGAAACTGCAACAGAACAACTGCGTCAGTTCGAGGAGTCACCCAGCAGGAAGATATGGTGTAGATCTATCCAGCCAGGGGGTCCAAGACCGACAGAGTGTTGCAAATTTTGCTTTTCGTTACAGGGGACCAGAGTTCACATAACAAGTCTAAAAGAGATATCCGTAGGGAACTGAAACGTAGTCGAAAGGCTGATCTTGAGGCTTGGTTGGTGGAAGATGTTAACGAAACAGAAATCACTTTTGCCTCCGGGAACACCAGCAAACTCTCTAAGCTGATCCGTGCCAATGGTCTCAGCCGCCCGTCTGTCAATGAAGCTATCAGCGAGCCAGATGGCACACTAGCCTTTAATAAGTTCAGAAGGTTAGAACGTTGGGCGGAACATTTTGAGGGTCAATTTAGCTGACTTCCTGCTTCCATTGTGTTGCCACAACAAACTTGTGACGTAGCACCCTAGTCGATAGATTTGGAACCACCCACTGAGAATGAGATTCGCAATTGCATCTCGGCTCTCAATCGTAATAGAGCTGCTGGTTCAGATGACATCGTGCCGGCACTTTTCAAAGAGGGCGGAGAGGTGTCAGTAGAGGCCTTAACTTAGCTGTTTCAACTTGTGTGGATGACGGAGACCATCCCTCCGTGCTGGGGTCACTCGATAATAGTCTCCATACTTAAAAAGGGAGCCCGGGGCTCTTATGAAAACTATAGGAGGATAGTTCGACCCCAGTCATTTCAAGGGTTCTGGCATCCACTATACTTCGTCGAATCACTGCAGCTCGTGAGGTAAACATTAGAGAAGAACAGGCAGGGTTTCGCCTTTAGCGGGAATGTATAGATCACATTTTTACTCTCCGTCAAATTCTGGAGCAATATCATGTGTACCGTCGGCCAACAATTGTCGTATTCCTCGACTATAAAGATGGCTTCGATTCAGTGGATCGATCTACACTTTTAGAGTCACACAAACGCAGGAGTGTGCCGACTAAGTATGTAAACCTACTGTCGGCGCTTTATTCCCATACTTCTGCTCAGGTTAGGATTTACGGTGAATTATCTGACAGTTTCAGCACCATGAGCGGCGTACGTCAAGGCTGTCCCCTTTCACCATTTTTGTTCAATCTCGTCACGGATGAAATAATGGAGGACTGTCTGCCGCACCCAAATGATGTCGGTGTGGACATCCTATCTGTTGAAAGACTGACTGATCTTGATTGTGCTGACGACAAGATGGTGCTGTTTGACAACTTTTAGGCGGCACAAACAACGCTAAACGCTATTTCGCGTTTTGCTAGGTATTCCGGAATGCCTTTTTGCAGCCTCAAAATGCAAAGTGCTTCAGCGAGACTACTGGGATTACCTAGATTTAATGTTAGGTAATGAAGTCATGGAGATTGTTGATCGGTTTGTATACCTAGAAAGCTGCTGCATCAGCGGCGGCGGCGGTGACCGAGATGTAGGGAATGAAATAGAGAGGTGTATTTCTAAGGCTAGGACGGTGTTCGCTAATCTGAGACATCTATGGTGACAGAGAGGTATCTCTCTGAAACTTAAGGGTAACGTATATTAGACAACAGTGAGGACTGTATTATTTTGCGGCAGCGAAACCAGGCCTGTCAGGGTAGAGGACGTGAACAGCCTTCAAGTATTTGACCACCGGTGTCTGCGTCCAAGTCGCTCGTATCGAGTGGCCCCAGCGAGTAAGCAACGAGGAGGTTAGGAAGCGGGTGTTTGGCACTGATTGTCAAACGAGTTCATTTGTTCAGTCACTACATTTGCACAGACTTAGATGGTTAGGTCATGTACTAAGGATGCCAGCTAGTCGTTTGCCACACCGAGCACTGTTTGCCGACGCTGCGGCCGATTGCCGCAAGGTTCGAGGTGGACAGATGATGACCTGGCGTAGACAAATGAAATCGTTTACGATGGGGTTGGGCACTGTAGATCGGGATCGTCTCCAAGCCTGGGCCCCTCGTGTCTCGCAGAGTCGTTGGCTAGAGACGTTAGGTGAGATGGCGGCTAACCGAGCTCAGTGGCGTGAATGTTGTCGTTGTTTGTCCGAGTTGTCTGTGAGGTGAGTGCACTTAATGAAGTCGGGCAATGAAAGTCGTAAGGAAGCTGTCTTGCTGATAACGCTATATTTTCACTTACAGCTCGATTGTTTTTTTGCAAGGTACAGGCGCCTTGATGTTGTATGAATATAGGCGTAGCTATTTTTAAGTTAGATCCATTCCCCTCCCCTTCTTTTTTTTCCTCTTCTCATATAGGTTTTTCTTCTTCTCCCTTCGTGGTTGTGTGGCAGTTAAGCATCAGTGTGAATCCACTTATGTATTGCTGTCTGTGATAATGGTGATGAGAGATCAAACTGGTGCATATATCATTCGAATAGGGCCCAACCCTTCAAGGTACCCGGCACACCTCACGTACCCATTGGAGCTGGTAGTCATTAAGATGATCCACACGGCTCTCTCGCAGGTTGTCCGTGGTTGGTGGATACCGGAGATGTCCGTAAGCTGGAAGGACGGCACGCTGTCCGGAAACCCGTGCCCAAGTTGGGGCAACCGATACTTTTTTTTGATGGAGTGGCAAGCACCACGTCCTCGTACGGTCAAAGAGCTTATGTAGTATGTTATAGGAGATCCAGCTACCAATCGGGAATTCACCACGTTCGGACAGTACTATCACCAATTGTCTAGAATCGGCTATTCACTAGAACTCCACCTTTTTTGCAATGAATCCTCAAGGAGGAAAACCGTTCCTGAACCCGCAGCCTGAAGACGCGCCAGGTGGCGTTGAGTTAACCCTCTCATTTGTCCGGGTATCGATCCAGCTCCCAGAAAGAACCAACTAACGTCAAGAATTTCCGATTAATTGCAATGGAGACCTTCCGCAACGATGAGACGGAAAGTCCTCACTCCAAAACACGTGTGGCGATTTCCAAACAACCTTTGTGAGGAATTAACAACATCCGAGCAGTCACGTCGTAATAAACTCACACCTGCTACAGGCGCACCGGAATGGAGTTTCGAAAATAACAGGTAAAATAAATCAACTTAGCTACAACCTAAAAAGTAGCAGAAATCATTGAAGGAAACAACAGCATGAAAGATAAAACAAATAGTAGTTGTACACGAAGACTGCTGACACGCGGCAGCTTAAATTGAAAAACAAAATGCCCTAGACAAATGTATACAGGGGCTAAAAATTAAACGCTGACTAACAGAGAGAAAATCAATCGTAGCAGGTCTGGTAAAGTAGACACCACGCATTCATCGAATTACTTTTTGAGCTCAACAATAGTGATCCCTGAAACCATTTCAACTGAAAAGTTGACCAGCGGTTTCTGGAGACTTTCATAAGACTTCATTTAACTTCTCCTCGCAAGAGCGAGAGAAGTACCGGTCCTCTCAACCTCTCCTATACATCCCTGAACAACTGTTAACCTCCCTAATGCCAGTTCCAATACTTTCGCGTTCGTAACCTAGTGTAGGCTCTCCCCCTGATGGGATCGCGCGTAGGTCTCTAAAACAGTAAGACAAAACCTCTGCTTTCTTTGAGACAAGCGACCTGCGTAACAAGTACAAAGTTCTTCTCGCTCTTGGGCACACCAACAAATCAACAAACCCTGTGAAGCAACGTGATGTAAGCGTGTAAAGTACATGGTGACCTAACATTTCACGTAACTTTTCTACCTCGTCTAGACGAAGGAAATTATAAGGGCCTGAAAAATGTCTGCCAGAAGCCGATTGCCCTTGTCGACTTTCAGAACAGCAAACGTACATCAGACCAATTTTGAATACCATCAAAGTCCTCCTGCATGGGCACTATACTGGGACTCCTGTGCAATGACGAGAGTCCGAAAGAGCATGTCGGGTAACTTAGTCGAAAGCAGCCCCCACATTCAAAAGCACCACGACCGTTGGCTAGGAAAAGCAGTGTTGATGGTTCGGGATCTGATGCAAGACGAAGATATGATCGAAACACCAGCAACGGGACTAGAGACCTGTCTGTCCTTCATACCTGAGAGTCTCCGTGTCAACAGTTGCAAGATTATGGTATCTGCGAGCACCTCGGATGTGACAGAGACAATGTCGATAAGGCTATGGTTGTCACATTATATCCAGGCACCACTGTTGAGGGTGGGAACGACTGTTGACGGACATCAGTCATGAGACGACCCTTTAGTATGCTACATCGAAAGGAGTGTGGTAAGTTGAGATAACAATCTCTTCCCGTCACCTTCTAAAAGAGATGGCGAAAAAAGGTCCGAACCAGTTTTTTCACGTTCTAATAGTCTAAGCTATAAATCCACTTCGAATTATGACGGGGGATTGCCTGGAATATCGTAACTGGCTATAATCTCTGGCCGAGTCACCTGGCATTCACCAGTTGAAATGTTCTCTGAAGGGCTCGACTCATGTCCTGCAGGCTGAGTACGTGAGCCATCTTTTTCATGCACAATTGTCCGATCATCATTTGGTCGGCAGCCAGTGAGACCAAGAACTGAGCAGAACGGCACCTGGTTACTCTTTAGCAAAAAAATATCTTCTCCATCTCTTTGACTGACTCGGAGAAGTTGTGATGACCGTTAGTGAGTTTACGCTACTGTTCACGGTAGTCCTTGTCGTACTTGAAGTTAGGGGGATTAATCAGCGTTTGTTTGTAAGTTTTGTTGAATCAGCGAAAATCCATTCCTGCTACATTTGTAAGGGTACGTTACAGCAGACCTCTTCGCAAGAGGTTTGCACTAGTCTTGAGATTTTTGTCAAGCGCTGGTTGGATCAGTACACTGTTGTGACCACGGCAGCTTAACTGTCAGCGTTACTTGATGGACGTTTCGTATATCCTCGTCCCTCAATTTCCAACTGAGTACTACGTGCTTGATTTGTGAGTAAATAAAATAGCATCGCAGCTAAGGTGGTTACTATAAAATGAACGACAATGTTTAACGGAGTGACACCACCGGTGGCTGCCTGCAGAAATAAGAATTTGCGCTCAAGACTGGGTTGAACGAAGCGGTCTACAAGCAGCACATCGCTGTTGTTCGCATTAAAATATGCAACTTGATATAGTCCGTGAGATGAGCGTAAATGTAACATCCGATTGCAACCATCAGTGCGTTGCATCCAAACACCCAACACACCGTCTAGCCACTTCTTCTTTGAAGTAAAACGACCAAGTTATGCGTCCATAACAATAGTAAGCAGAGTACTGTTCCAGTGTTTAGTCTGTCTCAGAAGATCAAAGAGAGCATCACAGAAGGCATTTTTGACAACATATGGACTGTGTTGGGGCATATGCAGATATGACAACTACACGTTTTTCTGACCTGTGCAAGCCAATTTTGATCGAAGTGACAAATCCGATGGCACACAGGAGACCATTTACTGGGGTGTAGTCCAGTAAACTCTGCTCCGTCCTAGAACGCAGTAGAATCAACACACCAACTTGACAACGAGCTTCGGTTGCATCCTCACAAGAGACCCTGTTGTTTGTTTGCTAGGTGTAAGCGCCTCGATGTTGTATGTTTGAATACAGACGTAACTCTTTTTAGTAGTTAGATCTTCCCCTCCCTTTTTTTCTCTTCTCTTCCGCCACAGGGTTTGCTTTTCTTCTCTCGTGATTGTGTGGCAGTTAAGCATCGGTGTGAACCACTGATGTATTGCTGTCTATGATGATGATGATGAGAAAAGATGGTTGGTCTGCAGCATTGCCTAATAGTAGATTTAAGCGAATAATGGTAGGATTGTGAGGTTGTGTTTCGAAAAAAGCAGATGCAATTCCATACTCGAGAAAGTACTGGAGAGAGCACGCTGGTGACCTAGTTATCGGACGCCAAAATGTGTAACCGCTGTCTGAGCTCGAAGGGATCGGATTAAGGAGCTGAAGAGGAGGATGAAAGTGAGTGAAGTTGTCTGTCAGGGCAAGGACAGAAGTAGGTTATGTTAAGGGACCCCGCCCGGAACCCATCTCAAGAACTTGACCTGGGAGGCAACAGCACACGGAGTTTACTTGGTCAACCTTCCCATGGGTCAATGGTTCAATAGTCTGATTAACATGACAGTAAGAAGCTTGCGCAACCCCATGACACAATAGGCAAGACATTGATGTCTTATTCTGACCAATGCTGCGCACATTGGATATATTCGAAACCCAGTCAGGCTTTCGAATGCTTTTTGATCGTATCGGACAACCGGCCAGCAGTAACAGTCAACCGTTGGACGATCACAGAATTCTTTTAGCTAAGGGTAGCTGTTCTAAATTCTCCTTACCTATGCAGTATCACATCAATCAAAACAGCTTCCGTTATGCCCACAGGATCATACTTCACTACCTGAGCACTCCTTCGAAGCCAACAGTGTAAAGCACAACCCTTTGAGTGCAGTCACTCTTTGTCTGATTGCTTCCTTTTGACGTGTATGACGTGGACATACCTGACAGGAAGGGACTACTTGTCAACATGGCCCTACGAATGCACTGCACGATTGTGCAGACTTAAGCCTTACGACCACGTCAACGTGAGAATGGGTTAGGGTTTGACATCGAACTCGAAATCCTATTCTGATACAGACAGATAACAATACAAAGCGCTTACACTCGAATATTTTAATAACCTATGTAAAAGCAAACGCGTACTTCATGAATTAACGGAGCATAAGAAAACTCACCGTACTCCGAAGGGCGTCTATTTGGGTTTTATACAAATTATTCCACATATCTAACTCCAGTTTGTTTTCAACGGCAAACTGTGGGAATCGCGATATTATTTCGACGTATATTTCTTGTAGTCGCAGATGATATTCATCATGAACAGATGGGGGCGCATTTTCAGGTGGCTTATGATTCATAAGCAAGCGAAGCTCCTTAAATAGTCTACTTTGATGCGTATACTCAGTTTCTTCATCAGAAATAACGGAGAAAGGAGTCGGGTTCATAACAAGTGCATACGAACCAAATGAACAACGTGACCAGGCGCAAGGACGAACACAAAGTCCAGCTGGGCCAATCATCTACAAGTCACTATTCGTACAATGGTTAGGCGATTTTCAATGGGTTCAATGGGTGACAGACGGAAGTAGAAATCCACGGCTTTTGATGGTTTGGTTCCTGCGAGAGATGAATCTCTGTACCAGAGGGGTAGTTGCACGCCGCAACTTTCTTGGTTGTATCAAGAGCTACAACGGGGAATAAATAGATAAATAATAGATAAATAGATGAACCACACTAGCAGACTTAGGCACCTAAACCTCTTCTCTTTAGAAAGAAGACGAAAAAGGGGGGACCTTATAGAAGTTTTTGAGATCATAAGTGGATTATCGGATGCAGGGGAGCAGCTGTTTACTCGCAACCAAAACTCATCGCTGAGAGGGCACGAGTTGAAGATTGTGAAGGAAACAGCAAAGACTCGAATCCGGGCCAACTTTTTCTCATATAGAGTTGTGAACAGTTGGAATAAATTACCATCCGAGGCAGTGTTGGCCAACACACTTGTCGACTTTAAGCGTAAGCTCGATGCTTGTTGGTTGGCATTATTTCCGGATAAGAAGTGATAAGGTGATCAGGATCTTCTTAACCTGGTGGCGACCTTCTCTCTTCCCTCTGTTTGTACCTCTTTTTAATG
>LUCH01000998.1:85587-102395 GCA_013368495.1 Paragonimus heterotremus
GCAGAAGAAAGATTGTGTTAGAAGATGCTTAGACAGTTAATCGTGGACTAACGCTTCGAAAACTTTGGATACGTGCGATAGGAGGACAATTGGCTGATACTTACAAGGCTGACTGCGCAGTCCCCCTTTGAAGATGGGAGTGATACTCGGCGATTTCCAACTTTCAGGTACTGTTCCTGCAGCAATTGACTGTGTAAACTAGATGCTTAGCAGGACAGCTAACTGTGCAGCCCCGTGGACGAGGACTAGTGGAGGTATACAGTCTGGTCCTGGAGAGGTGGATTTGATCCTCCGCAGTTTAGTTAGCACGGCATCCGCTGTGGTATCTACCGTGGAGGTTTCTTTAGAAGTGTTAACGCTTTCTGTCGCGGAGCAGTTAGGCACGCGGTCGGTAAATACAGTACTGTAGCAGTCAACATCTGAGTAATTAAGCCCTTGCGGGTCGGCTATCTGGGGGACGCCAGCTTTGACTTTATGGGTTTTAGAGGCAGACTTGCACAAGCCTTTAGGATCACGGATGAATCGCTGAATTAGACGTCGCTGGAAATCCGGCCGATCCTCCCTGATTAGTTTGGTGCATCGACCTCGCAGTTGCGCGTACATATTACAATCATCTCGATCCCCTGATATTCTGCACCGAGCCCATGCTAGACGTTTAGCGCGGATGGATTTTAACGTTCGGGACCGCAATTGCTGCTGCGGTTTCCCGATTGTTGTGCAGTAGAATGGTACACCACAACCTATCGCCTCGCAAATGGTATTAGTAAAATGTTCGCACGTTTCCCCAGCAGACAGTAATGAGTTGAACTGATCCCAGGAAGCATGAGCTAGGTACGCATTGAGTGCATCCACCCTAATTCTTTGGGAGCCTCTTTTTAGAACGATTGCTTTGGGAGTAAGCTCAGCACCACAGATGTAATCAAAGGTTACTACGGCGTGGTCGCCTGAGCCGATCGGGACATCCACGGCCAAGTTTTCTGCAATTAGTTCAGCATTAGTTAAGACGTAGTCTAGATGGGAAGGAGCGTGGCCGTCGCGCCATCCTGTACAGTCAGTCAGGTTTTCGATAAGGCCATCAGCTACAAGTGAAGCTAGAAATTTTGCAAGGATTGCATCAGTAGGATCTTTGTACGAATATGATTGGAAGTCATTTTGTGACAGGTTAAATCTCCCATTATCAGGATATTGGAGTATCCTGGAGAGGGGACACAGGTGACTCTTGACAGGATTGCCTCGTCGCCGTCAGAACAAGAGCAGGGAGGCCGATATACTACGCCAGCTAACAATCTATCGAAGTTGGACAGGGCAATCGAACACCAAACAGGTTCCGGAACAACAGTGAGTTTTGAGTGAGACAGGGGTTAGCCGGGAGGGAGTTGCGGACCTAAAGAGCTACACCTTCTCCTCTACCCATTCCGAAAGAGCAGCACGTCTGTTATATCGAGCTCAGGATCAAGACGGTTTGATGAGAGCTATGATTCAATGAGTTCGGCAATAAAGAAGTCATTAGCGAGGCGAAGCGCATGGATCTCGCCAAGTGTGTTGAACAGACTTTGGGCGTTGGTTTGACAGACTTTACTCTCAATGAGTGCATGGTGCCGGAGCCGGTAGTGGACTGGCTTTTTCGGAGGATGCTAAGCACATCGGCAGAATTATCGCCGACTGGGACAGAGCTGGCTGGAGGACTTTTTTGAGATTTCGGGTCAACTGAGGGAATGCCTAACCGAGCAGCTCATGTTAGGTGATCAGCTAGCAACTTCCCACATATATCTTCAGAACCATCGGGGTGGAAGGTTGTGCCTCCTGGAATTAGATGGCGTTCTTGGCAAAAACGTTCTAGTATATATGTAGCTTCCCCAGGGGCAATCACGGTAATCTTCAGCTGTGGTCAGGCTACTGGGCTGGATGCGTATTATTTTCGTCGCGAATTTGGAGAGATGAGTGAAGGCACTCCGGGGGTGTTGCACCATAACGGTGTCTAACCGGGCAGCAGAGTGTTTGGTTTTTGCGACAGGCGTGCCAATACCAAATGAGAGTGACAATTCCTGGGTACCTGCCACCACTGACGTATACGTTTTTTTGATCTCTCTGCTTGCGTTCAATTAGTGCTGTCACACCATGAATAAGGCGGTACACGCTGGCGTTCGTGGCGATGTTATCAGTGATGGACTTATTATAGGTTGACTCGCTGGCTACCGTTATCACAGTGTCAGTGGTGTCTGCTTGACCGGCAAATATTTCCCCAGATGAAAGAAAGCTATTGCGGTCAAGTTCGATGCAGTCTAGATTGGCTGTGCTGGGTGCGTGGTACAGCTTTGGAGAAACGTCATGTACTATAGCCAAGACTTTGTAGCGCGTGGTCCTCCACGCGAACGAACTTAGTGAATAGGCTGCAAGTGGATCGTTTGACCATTTGTAGCCAGGAGATAGCATGCAAGCTATGGTAGTACTTAAACGGTATGCCATACGAAACTGGTAGTGTAGTATACTGTTGGTCTACAATTAACTACTGTATTTTACTAGCAAAGCAGAGTGAAATACTTATCTAGCAACTTTTTAAGTAAGTGAGAGTCTAATAACACTTTGAAGCGGTCCCTAGAAGAGCAGCTAGGCACCTCCAATGGAAGGTCGTTCAAGTGGTCGATAATTCTGTAGGAGGACTGTTGTTTAAGAAACTTCCAGGTTCGAAGCTTATAGAACTTCCTGTTGTGACCTCTTCGACTATCATCAACTACTGTGGTAAATAACTGGTGTACGAGTGCTGTGTTAAGGAAGAAGCGCGTAAGGATTAAGTCGCCGCGGAATCTTCGAAATTCAAGTGGACAAAGATCAAGAATTTCAAGACGAGACTCGTAAGAGAAATGCCACAAGCCAGTGGCCATTTTGGTGGCTACTCGCTGGACGCGCTCGATTGCGAGTATGTCCTTCTTTAAGCTGGTGTATACAACTTAATTTGCACAATCAAGTAGTGGTGTCATATAGACTTCATAGAGCGACTGAAAAGCATGTCTGTCTGTTCGGAGGAAAGTCTCTTATCATCCCAATTGTCTCAAATCCATTTTTAGCAGCCATCTGGTGCTGATAAGAAAAAGGTAAACTAGTCGACAGCCATATCCCTCGATCCTATTTAAGATCAGCTGTGGTGATATCTGTTTTACTTTGTGCAGCACGTATCACCAATAAGTTTCCCGAATCTCTTCCAAGTGATATATGTGCACACTTATTGTTGTTTATAGTGAGATTCCAGTCTTCTGACCAGCCCTTAATACGGTCAAGGTCAATTCGCAACGCACTGGGATCAAAAGCATTCCAGATTTTTAAATCATCAGCATAAAGGAAGGTATTGCTAGAAATAAGGTCGAGATGGTCATTGATGTATATTAGAAACAACAACGGACCGAGTACGGAGTTTTGAGGTACTCCAGCGGAGATCAGAAAAGGAGAAAATTGTAAGATCAGGCTTTGTCCTGAAATTCCTGTTATCGAGAACGATGTAATCCGGCGAAAGACCTCTCCTTGGACCCTATGGGCCTCTAGTTCATGCACAACAGTACAAAGGGACAAGAAATGACAAATTCGTGAAGTCTTGAACAGCAAGGGCAAATCATTTTTTCACGAGTTTTACGGGTTTTACAGATCCAGTCTCCGACTTGTTATTGGCCCACTTCTGGGTGACACGGAACGACGACTCTGGCCAGGCACAATCTTTAGTTGAGAGGGATCGTCGGAGCATAAGCACAGAGTAGTTAAGTGAATAGGTGCCCAGAGGGAATGGTATGGTACAAGGATCCATTTGTTCACATCAGGCAATCGCAAACGCGCACATGCATTCTCCCACAGGACATCCAAGGGGACATACATACAGACACTCATCAGACATAATGTACAAAACAGACGCACCACAACATGCCAGCCACACCTATTTGTATCGTTCCTTCTATACTGGCTGTCCTCCCTATCGGGAATTGTTTAGAGGTGCAGGCGGACTGAAAATATCTGGGGTTACTCTGAGATACTTGTCCAATCTTATCTTAAATACGTCAAGTTTCGGGGCTGAGACGACCTCTTCTGGTAAGTCGTTCCTGAAGAGGACCACTGGGAGTGCAAACGAAGAACGCCGGCAAAGCAAACGGCAGAAATGAAGCCTAAGACTAAGACTATTCTGTATTGAACTTAAATGTTCAGTTCTTGATAGGATGGAAGAGCAAGGGTGATTGTAGTCGGTTAATATTTTGTAGGCCATTACGATGTCCCCTCTCGTCCTTAAAAACTCTAGGTTAAACGGACTCAACCTTTGAAACCTGCTCTGATAACTCAGGCACCGGAGGCCCCTCACATGTTTCGTAGCCCTGCGTTGAACTTGCTCAAGCATTGAATAATCCTTACGACGATAAGGAGAACGGGCTTGAGTATTTACTTCTAGTAAAGGGCGAACTACGGTGGAATAAATGGGGAAGAAGTTCGCCGGAATTAGGCAGCGTAGGCTGCGGTTGATAAACTTAGAGACATCAGTCGCCTTGCGTACAGTCAGCTTGCAGTTAACGAAAAGACCTAGACGCTGAGTGACAACTGAACCCAAATCTTTCTCCTGTTCATATACACGAAGTCAAACATCATCAAGGTGATATTGTGGCGACCTGGAGATTTCACCAGCCTGCCTGCGATATCATGTGTAAAATAGTTCCAAAACCCATAGTTATATATTGCACCTAGGCTATTAATAAAGTTCACACGAGGCATGCTGTCCGATTGTTTATCTGCATGCCATGTGACTACGGCGTGAACCCAAATGCACACGTGTGTCACACTTCCGGTTGAATCGCTCGTCGACCGCCGGTCCCTAGCCTATCTAGCTGACTTACGTGTCGGTGCCATTTCTAGCACAATAAGAGACCATCTGTATACTTCGTGGAATAAGTATTCGGTCTCTTCTCTCAACAGCCTTTTGTATTTCGCGTCCGATAAATTCGTATCTGGGGAAAACAACTAAATGCGCCGTGCAATAAAATACGAGGTCGCACTGTTAAGACGAAGCCTTGAAACTTTACACTTCGCCGCGTTCAACGGTATTTTGTCAAACCTACACCAGTTACACAATTTGCCAAGATCTGACTGTAGACTGGATTCATTCGAGGGGTCATGAATGACTCTCCGAAGCCTCTTGTCGCCTGCGTGCAACAGAATGCTTGAAGACTAAAGCGACGGCACTTCATTACCGTATAGGGTGAACAGCAACGGTCCTAAAATTGACCCTTGCGGTACCCCACACTGAGCATTTCGAAATGTTGGATAAGTGCCATTAACTCAGACAGAGAGGGTTCGTCCACTCAGATACGCCTCCAACTACTGTAGCAGTTTCCCTCGGCTTCCGTACCATTGTGGTCTTGACAGCAATATGCCGTGGTCAACCCTGTCGAAAGCTTTGGAGAAGTCCAGCAGGATAATGCCTACTCGGTCCTCAGAATCAACTGTTTTAGTCCATTGTTCCCGAGCAATTACTGGATTGGTAAGGCACGAGTGGCCTTGTCTGACACCGTGCTGTTGATGGGTTACCATTCCGTGTATTTGGAGATGTTATCGGATTGCGTCATCAACAATGCTTTCCATCGCTTTTGATCAGATACTGGGTTCGGGGTTGGATGGCAAGTTATTCGCACCGCCATTGTGGAGAGGCATTACTTCACATTTTTTCTAGTCAGCAGGTAGTTCACCTTCCTCGGGAGGTTTTCGAAGCAAGCTACTTACAACTGCAGCTAGGCTACCTGCACAATTTTTTAACAGTCTTGGCAGTATGTTATCAAAGCTTCGAGACTTTTAGGGTTCAATTTTTAAGCTTCGCAAGAACAGTGATAGGACCAAAGTCTATTTCGTTGAAGACAGACAGAATGCTGGACGTAGGAATACCACAATTGACCGATAACGTGGCTTCAGTCGTATTTTACAGGAACATCTTTTCAAGCGTATCCGCAGTGATTTCCGCTGCCTCCTAGTTATTGTTGGTAAGGCGAGAGTCTGTAAGCAGACTGAGACTACCCGGCTGTACTGAAGTTTTTTCAGATAGTTGCTTATAAATCAACCCGGGGCTTCGTCTTAATTGGGCTACCGCAAAGGAGTGCAGTTCAGGTCTGTCTCTACGGGCAGCCTCGATACAATTGCTTCTTATACGTTTATATTGACTGTAAGCTTCCGAGATCTGGTTTAACTTGAATCGTATCCAGGCATAACGCTTTTCACAAGTAAGTTTTTCGTATTTCTACGAAAACCATGGGACAGCTTATTACCTTTGACGATTCTTAATGGAACAAATAAGTTAGTCGCCTTACCAGTAGTGACCTTAATTTGGTGCCACAATAGTTCTACTGAGGATAAAGACGGTAAGTTCTGAAGGGCCGTTAGAGAGTGATCGTTCATACTTATGTAATCCCCCTCGAAGTAGTTGCGTAATGTCGGAGGATTAACTACCATCCGATCACTGCGAAGCAGGAAGAGGGTTGCTCCAACATTTGTACAGCTCTGTTGCGAATACATCTACGCTGGAGGCCCCAACGACCTTTGCAGTAAATTTGTTCTACGAGTTGGCTACCCGGTTGGTGAAAAAGTTTAATCGAACAGCCAATCGTGATCTTGTCCTCTTGACCTTGAACACATGTCCTCTTAAAACTCTGTTCGGACGCATCACGAACAGACACGCCAGAGGACCTCATTTCAGTTCATTTTCTGGGACGAAACGGCTTTAATGGGAAATTTTTCAGCTTCTTGCACCAGTGAGCTCCGGAGGATGCCAAGTGCTGTGACGATGATTAGAAGAAAATCTTCACTTCCACGAGCCATCACGAAGGCTACCAGATTAATGCTGAAGAGCTCAAGCTATCAGTACTACACAAGCTCACTGTTACCACTGGTACGTAAAAGTTTAGTCTCCCACTGAAATGACGTGAAACAAGAATACAAGACCAATGAAGATTTGACTCCCAGGGCTTATACTTTCATATATTAGGACTCATTTTATAAATCAATCATTCAGTCAGTCATTAGGGGGCCATTAATGAGATTTGAAAAGGAAACAACAATAATAACAAATAGAGATGAACAGCTGACCAACTTAAACCGGTGAGAAGAAAAGTACTAGGGAACCTCACCCAGACCATGCTCTCACAACAGTTCCGGGAAGAACGTTGACCAGCACTCATCTGGCTTTCTTTTGACCTCCCTTACACCACCAAGTGTTGAAACGAAAAGTAAGAAACACATGCTTTTGGGAATTCCGTGTCTTCATGCGTAGGATCTCAAGGTTCTCAGCGTTGTGAGGAAATTTTAAAAAATGGTGTAGTATTCGGACTGACGCAAAAGAAATCGGCCAAATTGAGCTTTGAAGATTGCTACAGTCAGCAGAAACGACTTGATCGTGTAGAGAATTCCAAGCCTTAAAACGAACAGTGACCAGAAACCATGTTTACATTCCATTATGCTGCACCTATGACTTTAGGGAGTAGCCTTTCAACATCACACTATTTCCCCTGCTAGGCGTCAATCGTCACGCAGTATCGGCAGACCTCACCATCAAAGAGGTTAACATCAAGCCACCTAGAGGCCGAAGATACTCTGAAGGATAAATTTTCAGAGATACTGGCCTTTCTTCAAACGACCAAGTTTCTAGGCTCCGGGCTGCCTTCGTGGCAAGATGTTCAGGAGCTTACGGGAACAGCTTGTCTTTTCATAGATATGGTGGCCAGATCGTAGGTATATTTTCCAGAAGCGCCCGAACGAAGCTGTTATAAAGGAGACGGAAACGACTAAGGTTGAACTGGCGGGGAAGATGCTTCAATAAGGCCAGAGTGTTGGTAGCATTTCTGTTTGCTTCGGTGGTCGGTAATCTCGATGGAGTTTTGGAAACTGTGGTTTCCATGTCCTCCCCGATAAGTACTGTCCGGAATGGGCACCCGTCAAAGTGATATGTGGTATTCACAGGGCTATGAATGTGTTCGTTTTCACACTTACCAGCCAGGAAATCAAATCGGTTTTGTCGGGACCAGTCGAATAGATTTCTGAGGTCCTGTTTTAGGGTAAGAATATCCTTTATAATGTTTAAGGCGCGCCAAGTTTTGACGTCGATGACAAACAGTAATAGCGGGGAGTTGATCAAAGGCTGCAGTGGGGCGAGGCCTACAAAAACAGAATGCATTATTTACGTGCACAATCTACAGGCCATTAGCAAGATATGGCTGAATCCACTGAAGAAAATTGTCTTGTGCCTCTTGGTGGGAAAGCTTGCCGATTGAAGCATCGTGGTCCACACAGTTAAGCGTTTTGGTAAAGTCGAGACACATGACGTCAATTTCATAACCCTGATTAACTTCATTGGTCCACTGATCAGTGGCTATCAGCAGGTTTGTAGTACACGAAGGCTACTGTAAAATCCGTGTTGTACAATGATGGAGAGTTTATGAGAGGTAAGGTACCTTTAAAGCGGATCATATAGAAGCACCACTAAATGTTAGCCAAGCCTACACCTTTGAAAATTGGTGTGGTGCTCGCTAGTTTCCAGCTGGTGAGTAGTAATCTCCGAGTGAAATATCGCGCAAACAGTAAGCCAGGTGGATAAGCAAGCTGTTAAGCCGCTTCACGCAGGGCGTTTGGAGGTACACCATCGGAATCAGGTGAGTTTTTTCTGAGGCAATACAGCCTTAGAGCAGTTACCCACGGTTTTAATGCCATCAACGTTAATGTTAGAGAGAATCTGTAGAGCTGTCGGCGGATTCGCAAAGGTACCGCTGTGAAGTTCAGCCAGGTCATCAGCAGCTTCGTTTCCAGGGCTAGTAGGGCCTGATGGCCTTGAAAGTTGAGGATCTCTGGCTTCCGGCTGGCCGTTTGGACCGGCGATAAAGTGAACCGTGAAGTAATTTCGACGGTGGAGACAGTCTTGTCAATTCAGCGATGTGCACCGATTTCCGGAAGCAACCTACATTTTGACCAAGTGCAGTTCCTACTGATTGATGAAAAGTTCAGACATACCACTTATGCAGAACCAGTTTGTTTATGCGAGGGTGTAGGTGACTTGGAAGCTTATTCCTTTTGGGGCCTGACAGTGACATAGATTCGTTAGCGGCTGCCGAAAGATCTGTAGTAAGCTTCTCCCGAGGATCATTATTGAAGCGAAAGGTGTGAAGTTCACCCAAGACTGCGTTGCCAAGTAACCACTAAGTTTCTACAAATCCATTTTCCGAGGGTTTCTGTGATTACTACTCATTGAGCAGATCAGGTTCGTGATACAAATAAAGTCGAGTAAGACGACCACGTGGTCACTTAATACGATTTTGTTATAGGTCATCAAGTTTTCCTTAGTCAATATGTAGTCCATCCGTGACGGATTGTGGCTAGTACGTCTCCAAGCGAAGCCACTGGTGTGTTCCGTGAACCCCTTTACTGATCTTGTGAAAATATCGCGCGGGAAATTTAATATCATATAAGCTGAAATCGCCCATTAGAAGAATGTGGAAATATGCTAGGGTGGATAAAACATGCAATCCATATAATAAGAGTCCAGCATTTGAATTACTTGAGCAGCGTTACTGATCAAAGATCGGAACCATTTAGACAAACTGAGCACCGGACGATTCCCCAGACCGCCGCAATTACTGGGTTGCGGTGAAGGAATTCCTGAAGAGAGGTTTGGACATCAGGGGCTGATCCTGTAATCAACTTTCAGTTCTATCATTGTTGAAAATAGTCGTATCCTCTAAGGCGGGCTCAGAACCCTGGTAGAAGTTAAACGGCCACGACTCCGTCAAAGCAACAATCTGGAGTCATGTGGACGAACGAAGTTCGCGAGGCCACGGTAATCCGTCCACTAAACCAAGCTTGTTTGTGCACATGCCAGTCACACAATTAGTGGCAAACGGGTAAACATCGTCCTTGGGTTGTGAATGGAGTGATCCACCAAATCCGTAACGGTGGCGGAGGTTGGCGACTCCACAGCGCCGGGTTCAGTACGTTTTTGAAGTCAGCATATCTTAGGTAGGCACCGCTAAGCGACTAGTAGGCCTGTGGTGACCGGTCGTTAATAAACCCCATCCTACTTCGGAACCATCCGGGTGAAACGAATTCCCGTTGAGGATAAGGCGACGTGTATGGTGGATCCGCTTCAATATGTGCGATGCCATCCCTTGCGAGGTGAGTAATTTTGAAGTGTCGTGACAGCGTTTCACCCGGTTTGGGCTCGGTCTGCAGACTGTGATGAATACGTTACATTCGAGCGTTGGTATGGTCAAGTGTAGTTGAGTGGACTCACCAATAGCTTCAGTCGTGTTCCGGGTCGTCTTTAAGGAAATCCAAGAAACCACTAGTGATAACGCCGCGGGATCGTTCAGTGACCCCAGATTCCTCTCTAGCGAGCACTCACTTGTGACGTTCCGCCCATGGTATATCCTAGTTTGTTCGAGCCACAGAGACAACAAGCAATCAATGTGTTGCTAGAAGAACATCGTCTCTTACATTAGAGGACCAAAGCAGGCCGAATTTTATCATCGTGTTCCCACATAATATTCCTCGAAAACCTCGTGAAAAAGTTTGAAACACACTGATTTATACCCGTCTTCATAAAAAGCTCTTCCAGATCTCCCGATCATGTTCGCCACGAAGCTTCAGGCAGCTGGCGGTACACTCCCGGAGATTCTGAACAGTTGCGGAATCCCCCCAAGCAGAGCAACTCCATTTTTTGGCAGCAGCGTTGTTGGTAACCCTGGAGAATTTTGCTGCCCTTATGCCATCTTCAATGCAGCCCTCCTATACTCCTAGGTGGGACCGAGCGAAGAATCTCACAATTCTGCCATGTTTCCTTCCAGGCTGTTAGTAGTTGTCAGCCATAATGGGTGTGAGTGTCTTCAAAGCATGACCATGACCAACACACAACGTACAGAATAAGATTTACGCCTGTCTTGCAAGCGTATATTGCTGCCGTTCGTGGATGTGACATCATCGAATGATCCCGTAACGATTTTGGGCGGAACTTCTGCAATACATTGGAATCTTACGTATCGTTAGTCCTCTGACTTCATGTGTCGGATGTGCTAAACAGCATCACCATTAGCGGCATCCAGGCCTCGATCGAATTAATCTCTCACAGGCACGTTTGGCCCAATGTCCGAAACAGCTTTCGCACTTGGGTGCGGTCTTGGTTGCCTTTCCATCAAGCCACGGTCCATTGCCACGTGTTGTTCCGATCAGCCGATGTACTTCGAATATCACCCAGTGTGCGCATATAAACGTTGGTGCGATGGTTTCTCCACAAACTTCTAACAACATGGTATACATCTCGCGATGACAGTCCGTTTCTCGTAATCGCAGGGATAAATCCAAATGCCCCGCATCCATTTGCAATTCATCATGCACACATCGAGTGGGAGTTGGACGACAACTCACGGCTGCCTGACAACAATGGCTATAGATCGCGGCCCCAAATATAAAGGCGACTGTTTTGCAGAAACGCCAAAGGAGCTTTTAATAACAATAATGATGGTATATTCTTCAACACACCTGCGTGAAGCACGCTCAGATGGGCGTGATCAGTACACACATTTTAACGTGAAACACATACCGTACACACAATTGTTAATTGTACAATACATTAACTATGGGAACATAGTAGCAAAACGGATGAAATAATACAGGGAAATTCTAGTTTATGAAGGAGCATTTGGCTTACTTGCCTCTAAAACGATAGCTCTCAGAATTTTCAATGTTCGATAAAAAGTGCTGAGTAGTTACATCAATTTTCACTTCTCTAGGTTAACGTTAGCCTTATGTTCAAGGTTATGTCAGATAAAAGATTTTTCAAGATAAAATGAATGGTTGAAGAATTTTGCCATCATTTGACGTAGACGGTTACGAAAAAATATGTAGAAACTTTTGTAATGATGAAGGAAGATAAGAGGGTCCCAATTTTTCCTGAAAAATGGACGATCTTCTGGACTGGAGTCACTAATTTCCTCAAAATCGACGAAATTTCACAGACCTCGCGAATGGTCCAACCAGTACGGGATTTTAATTGTCCGGACGTTGTGGAATGTTGTCTCGCACTGGAATATATCCTGGAATTAAGAATGGAAAGCAACATTACATGATAAACAGGAGAACGTAAAATGATCATGTGAAGTATGACAAATGATGGAATGTGATACTTTCTGAACAAACATTTGATATGAAATTCATAATTTTGTGTTAGTTAAGAAACAGTTGTTATCGTGTAACGCGAAAAGAGATCGATTCACAGTTTTTCCTAATATATGACTCCAGCCGAATTCCGATGTCGATTTAATATACACGGCCGTTATGTAGAATGGAAAAGATGTTTAGCAACACAGGGAGATTGTCAGGTGGTCTGTTAGGATAGGGAGAGGAACATATTTGCATGTTATACTATGAAGCGAACAGGCTAAGTTATATGTATATATTTTCCAGACAGTCAACGTGCACAGCTATTGCATAGTAGTCGATATACACAACTGGTAATCACTAAGTATGGAGTAAGGGCTTACCAGGATGGTTCTGTTACTTTTAACTGGGGTGTGTATAATGTTACCATGTGCTGGCTATGGTTTTGTTGTTCGGCTGCAGGTTTTGGGCAGAACTATGTATCAGATCTATCTTGCTATTGAAATTATAGGGTATCTTTTACAGTTTTTGCGTTCCAGTAACTGCATCAAATCAGAACTCTTTTCTTTGCTGTTCGACGCACGTTTTTCCTCATTTGGATGGAGCATTCTGGCTATAGTTTCTACACTGTCGAAAATTTTATGCATTTGAATAATAAGGGAGAAGTCGAGTGTTTTTCGATGCTGTGATTTCAGACTTTTGAGTTAATATTGCTCTTTTTGAGTGGGGATCCTGCCCTTACCACACATATTGCGGCGTTTTGATCTTTCCGGGGCTAAGATATTCACACAAAACCTGAAGTGTTCATTAAATACTTAGGTTGCAATACTAGGGTCAGCGGTCAGAAAGAATGTGTTCCACACCAATGACCTCAACAGATTGGTGAACGTATTCCAGTCGATTAATTTTATCTGACGATAACATGTTATGTTCGACATTTTTACAGCTTTTAGGTCAAACAATAAAATGACCACGTTGTGATCACTTCCTAGAAACCGTTCTGGGACGGATACTTTAGCAGAAGAGATACCTGTTGTGAAAATGGGATCCAAAGTGTAGTCTAGTCTGGTTGAGGCAAAACGTGTTGGCGCCAAACATTTACTTGGGCACATGCAAGAAACCCTGCTCGATTTGCAGAGGCTGTGAAATAAGTCCACGAAATATTGGGCACATTGAAATCTCCACCAATTGTTTTGAACTGTGTGGGCAATGGTGATACATAATTCAAACCATTAATAAGGTTGGTCGTGTCTTCATGAGTGGCGCTAGGTGGTCTGCAGACCCATCCTAAGAGTAGTTCATAGGATTCGACCGACACTGATAGCCACAATGAGTCATTGATTCTATCAAGACACGGCTCATCAAAAATGGTTGCAGAATATTGCTCCCTAAAGTAAATTAAACATCCACCGCCACGTCCTGTACCCCGATTTTCACGGACAATAGGATGACCTATAACATTTAATTGTGTGTGTTGAAGTCTCAGGGATACACCAAGCTTCAGTGACCAGAATAATGCAAGGACTATATAAGAACATGAAGGATCTAAAAATATGCATGTTATTGACTAGTAAGCATGCATTCGAAAGCAATAACCTTAGTGCATGTTCCTTATTCGACGTCATCTTTAGACCTTTAAAAATCTCCGAAGCAGAAGGGTCTTTGTGATTCAGAGACTTCGGTAACGTCCCTTAGTATACTGCGGTTTTGGTGAGCGCATCGACAACTAATGAAATGTCCCCTGCGTCTGAGTCCATGACAGAAAATTTTGGAAAAGTGTCAGTAAGGTGTGTTGAGACAATGGGGGTATGGGAGGTGGACTGAGCAGGGGAGGTTTGAACGGTGTGTGACGCAATGAAAAAGAGTAAGGTTGAAATGGATTGGTCATATCTACATGCACGTTGCCCGTGAAGAGATCACGAGTTGCATTTAGGTGGGCATTAATACTGTGGTGACTGTTCATATTAAAATGGGCGTTAGGCATGAGATAATCAACTCTGGTGAGAATAGTGGGGATCTGGTTAAGTCTTACTTTAAAAGGTATGTCACGCGAGAGACCGTTATTGTTGGGAACAGGCCGGAGATTACGGGTTGGTAATGAATATATCTTTTTTTCCCCTGGGTGTGGGTTTGGGTTTACATGTTTATTTTTTCCCTTGTATTGCAGAGAAGGTAAGCACGAACGACTCGTAGGATGGTGGCTTTAGGGGGGTCTATTGAAACCCGTGCTCCTTTGGTGGCTGGCTGCTGGGTTCCTTTGTGCCGAGTTTGAAGTTGGAATTCCGGCGTGTATCGGACCGGTAGATGGTCTGAGCCTTTCATTAACTGATCCAGCTGCCGAGTTGACAGGTTGAGATCTAGACGTCTCATTTGGCTCAATATGGGCACATTTATCCACATGCTGTTGTTTGGAAGTTGACTCCTCGACGGGAGCTGCAATTTCGTAAAGCAGGTTGCTGGAACTGCCAAGATCTAATGTTAAATTAATCAAGTCGGCGAATGTGATATCCTCTGTTGTTTCGTTGGTGTTTTCAAGAGGTACGGTGGCATGTTGGGGTGTGATACAACAGGACGAAGCTACACACCCAGCTGGACCCGAGTCAGTGCCCTTGGACATCACCGCACCTTGTTTGAATGTGTCATGAGCTACACGTTTGGAGGTGACGGTATTGCGTGATAAGCGATTTTGACGTTCTTTCTCAAGTGGCGTTATATCCTGCATAAGTCTTATCAGTTTAACGGAAGTTTTAGGCATGATAAGGTGCTGACACTGAATGAATCGTCTTGCAATTGTTTCGCTGTGGAATTTGAACAAAAGCGGGCAGCAGATTTTTGAGTCTTCTCACGAAAACGAATGCACGTATATGATGTCGAGTCTATATTAGTAATCCTCGTGAGTATCTTTTTCATGCCATCGAGATGAAGCTTATCTAGCACATTGAATACGATGGCATTATATGTACAACACATCCGTTCTGTGATTTCTGTTGTCAGCGTGTCGAGAAACATGCTTGCACTTTCTATGTTATCCACCTTGGGACTTTCTGGCGCTTTGAAGATGTAAGTTAAAGAGATAAGATTCTCCTTTAGAGGATCGAATGCAGCATAGCTTGTTTTCAGTTGGGCAAGTTCAGCTTCCAGTCTAGATACCTTGCCAAATAACTCCCACTATAAGTTGTCTAGGGGGATAGAACAGTTCTTAGTTGCATGGGTATTGGTAGGAACCACCAGTTTATCCACACCCCCTCTAAAGGCGGCATCTTTGGAAGGGACTTTGCAAGCTCTGGGCCTACAGCATTTGTCCCTTGGTCGCTCAATATCTACTTTATAGCCAGAATAATTGGTTTTGACACAAGTCGATCTTGTTAGGCGAACGGTTTTGGTCATCATAATTTGTTATATAAGGATATTTTTTAGACAGACGGAGACGTAAACAGAATATAGGCAAACTGTAAGGTATAATAGTTGTCAAAAATAAAAATTATATAAGAAACTTCAGATTAAATATCCACGCAGTAATCACTTGCCCTTTTCGAATCGCTTACGTAGGCGCATCGCAGGGTTTCAGACACAATGTTTCAACATGTTCATTGATAATTACACAAAGACTGGACGCCATGGGCGGTGCCCGTTGGACGGACGCTTCTCCGTAATAGGTTTTCTCAACAATCGCGTGGCTCGTGAGACCAAGCGGCTGCCTTCCAGCAATAAACATTTTCACGTCTCTGCGCCACGTTTTCTTGAGCAATATTACCCCCTGCCGTTGCTACTCCTCGTTACGGTACTTCGTACGCCAGGTAGCTTGCGTCATGGATAACTTACTATCGTGCACTGAGCACTGGAAAGTAATTTTGCGAGGTGCTTGTTCCCAGAAAACATGCGCAACAACATGCGCGCGTTTGTTCGTTTCGTTGGTTCATGACACCTACTCAACATCCCTTAAGATGTTTCATTCAAGCTACTCCAGCGGAGCGATCACTTCTACGTCGTGGAGTTTCATAGTGACCGACACGCGGTTACTGTTAGCCAATTGAAGCCTACTTACTGCGAGAGGACAAGGATAAACTCTAGATTCCCTTCGTACCACGTGGACAGTCTACTAACCGTTTCTGGACTAAATCACCCGGATTCACTGTAGCAAACGCTTGTTGCCTCCATGCCGTTGATATGAGTGCCCACTAACGCGCGCTCGGACCGTAGGGTACACCGGCCTCGTCGTTCAATGTTTAACCAGTTTCGACATATACCACGCTAACTTTTTGTGAGTCCCGATCTCGGAAAGCGGTTGCTTTGAGCTAATTGAAGATATCAGAATATGCGTTCACTTCACGTCCACAATTCTTGCATTCTCCAGATGAGTCCGCGATTTGTCCATATGCCCAAACTCCTCAAACTCCGTTCCGAAAGTTCATGCGTTGGACAAAGAACGGCGTCTCGAAAACGGAAAAACCCAGAAATCCGTGTTCTCCCTAAGACCACCAACTCCCGAACGATTATTCACCCGTTCCGTTACAGCTAAGAAGGGCACTCGAGTAGCAACTCAACACGAACTGCCGGTATCATTGCTTCACCCCGAACAGGTGGGGTGAATCAGATCGGAATGAGGGCTGAATCTAGCTGTAACATGCGGGCCGGCTGTTTACACGTTGACTGTCCGG
>LUCH01000998.1:110585-138258 GCA_013368495.1 Paragonimus heterotremus
TGCGTACACCAAAGGTTTGTGATCCGTAAACACAATGAAGGAACGACCTTCCAGTGCATGGCGGTAGTGGCGGGTACCTAGGTAAATAGCAAGTAATTCTCTCCCAACCGTGCTATACCGAGATTCGGCAGACAACAGGCGTTTGGAGAAGAAACCTAGGGATGGCCACTGGTCGTTGACAAACTGTTGTAAGACGGCACCGACGGCTACGTCTGAAGCATCAGTAAAAAGAGAAAGTGGAGCTTGAGGGTCTGAGTGGGCTGAGAGAGTGACATTGGATATAGCATTTTTAAGCTGAACAAAAGCTGTGCGCGCTGTGTCCGTGAAATTGAATTCACGCGTACCGCTTCGGAGTAAGTCCATGAGGGGTTGCAGGAGTTGTGCACAATGGGGGATGAACCGGCGATAGTAATTTACTAGGCCGGCAAAACGTCGAAGTTGCTTAAAAGAGGTCGGCTCAGGGAAATCGTTGACAACATTTACCTTCGATGGTAAAACTTGGATTCTTGAATCTGAAATAACGTGGCCTAAGAATTCCATACTACCCTTTCCAAGTTCGCATTTAGCTGCACTGACGGTTATCCCGTGTTGGGCTAACCTGGCGAACAAGGAACGTAGATGTTGCAGGTGTTCTTCTTCAGGAGAACTGGCCACTAATAGGTCTTCTACATAGGGGTAGACGAAATCCAGGTCCCTGCATACTTCGTGAATGAAACGCTGGAAAGTTTGTGAAGCGTTAGTAAGGCCAAATGCACTGGCAGAAATTCGAATATGTCAAAAGATGTGATGACGGCCGTTTTAGGGATATCCATCTCCTCTACTGGGATCTGGTGATAAGCGCGGACCAGATCGATCTTACTGAACAAAGTTTTGCTAGAAAGGCAGGCTGTCAGATCCTGAATGTGCGGGGTAGGATATCTATCGGGGATCGTGACCTTATTGAGACCACGATAATCGCCACAGGAGCGCCAGTCACCTGACTTCTTTGGGACCATGTGGAGAGGACAGACCCATGGACTTTTAGAAGGGCGGATTATCCCTAGTTCGAGCATGTGTTCAAACTCAGCCCTAGCTATTTTAAGTTTGTCCGGGGCCAAACGTCTTGGACTGCATGACACCGGTGGACCTTTGGTCCGAATGTGGCGCGCGCAAGTGGATGTGACTGGGAGTGGTTTGTTCGTGGATTGAACGAGCCGTGGAAAATCCGAAAAGAGAGACGCGTAAGGTTGAGGAATCCCAGGATGAAGAATGAGAGGACTGATGGCCTCTGTGTATGCTAGGGTGCCGTTGACGCTAAGTTTTGTGCGGGAATCGATCAGCTTTCGTCTTCGGGTATCGACCATGAGGTCGAAGTGCTGAAGAAAATCGATTCCTTAAAAAGCAAGTGGTACGGCTGCAATTGCGAAAACCCAGCGAAATGTTCGCCGGAGACCGAGGTCAAGCGTGAGTGAACGTTGACCGTAGGTGGGAATGAGCGTACCATTAGCGGCACGAAGCATAGGTAAAGAAGGGGTGCGTCTCGCCGGATCTTGGGGGAACCACGTTGACTTCCGCCCCAGTATCGACCAGGAACGTGGTTCTAGAACTTAAATCCGTGATGTAAAAGAGGCGACTACTAGGGAGGGTGCCGGCCACGTTTGTCGCCATTACGGGCCGGCTTGGACGTTTCCCTGATTGAAGTATTTACATGGGGAAACGCAACACTTCGCTCGATTGCCAAACTTGTAATGATACCAACACAACTCACCAGACGTCTGCGGGCATTTGCAGGGAGGTTTACTACGGCGTCGACGGGAGGGTGAACATGTCCTGAGGCGGGCGAAATCCCATCGAAGTGCTGCAATCTCCGCCCGAACAGTGCGCCAATCGTCTGGCGGTGGTGGACAAGATGATCCCTGCGCTGCTGGAAGGTCCGGACTTGTGGGAGTCACTGCTGTGCGGGTTCCATGTCTAAAAACTGAGGAACAGTAATGGTGACTGCTCTAACTGTCGGCTTCTGTTCGTTGTCCATGACAAAATAGAGTTGAAATGAAGGGAATATATCTACTCGATAGAAAAATCAGCGGGGAAAAAATTACCCGTATATATATGAACAAATAATGGAATAAACGGCAAATAAATTCCCAGGGATAAAAACGGCTTACCAGGTTTAATAAGCGTCGGGTTCACTAATTTGCTGCGGTGAACCGAGAGGAAAAAACCGCTGAAAGCAATTAAACGGCCTCACCAAATTGTAGTGAACCGAAATCGGTGCTGAAAAAATTCGTTAATATCGGGCTCACCAAATTGTAGTGGATCGGAACGTTTCTAACTAGAATCGCGCCTATCCTCCACAATAATTAAGCCAGGAAACCAGTTGATGGACAACGGCGTGTATCGCAAATAGACCGGGAAAACAAGCTATAAACAAAGCGCAACAGAAGCAAAGCTCGACAGACCAGTAGCCAGCGACCGCAAAGCGATAATTGTCAATTGTGACCTTGACGATCGAACAAACGAGAAAATGTAGACATGCGATCAAACAGTATCAATAATGTCAGCGGTCAAAATAAATAGCAAGATTGGTTGAATACGTGGCAGACCAAAATTGTCTTTACAAACCTGATTAACATAAACTATGAATAACGTCTCGCAATGATGTATAAGTCCAAACTGGTAGCTGCTCCACCTGGTTGACTTAGACTATGAACAACATCTCAGAATGCAATTTGCGTTTACACTAGTGGCTATTCCAACCTGATTCACCTAAGCTATGAATAACCTCAGGGTATGCGGTATCCGTCCGCACCAACAGCTGCTCCATCCGGTTGATTTAAGCTGTGATCAGCGTCTTGGTATCCAGTATATGTTTACACTATTAGCTGACCTGAAACTTCTAGCCTATATCCGCTGGAGTTTCCACGACTGCCAGGCGATTAACTCCTACGGCACTTCTTTGCTGGAAAGGTCTAGTGGAACAATTCTTTCTAGTAGGGACTGAGGACAGCTGACAAGTACGCTTTCAAAAACATTGCATTTTCCGTCCCCGGACCTCATGCACACGAGAGGTTTGTGGAATCTGCTCTGCGTTTCACTTCAGAAGTCAGTTGGGTACCACTAGAACTTAACACCTCGAGGTCAGTTTGAACTGATAACGACCGTAAACAACTAGAAAATGTTTCTATAATAGAAAATACGAAGATATCAGCAAATACATAAGAGTAGATATTTGAAATCAATACGAAATGTCACATACGTTCGAAATGGTACGTCCCAAGAGGGGTTTCAGCTGTCAGTGGTCGAGCATGAGCAGAAGATGACTGAGTTCAAGATGTCGGCCAAAGCGACCTTCACATGGGTTCAATTATGTCATAAAGTATACTACTCACAAAAAGGGGGAGCAGGGAATGAGTAGAGGGTAGACCAAAATAAATGTTACAGGTTCTGTTACAATGTCATCAAACGGTGGCACGACCCTCCTTAAGAGGTCGTCTTTGGCACTTCTGCAGATCGTTTGAGAACACTGTTGCAAGAGCGGTGTTGCAGCCTGTTTCCAGCATTTGCTTTCCAGGCCAACGGGTGCGCACTTTACACCGAAAAAAACACATCGATTGGACTCCGGTGAATTAGACCCGCGGTCTTGAACCCATATATTAATCGCCGAATCACGAAAATGAGGTTTCACTTTCGACAATTCATTCTCAGCAGCAATTCCCAATCTGATTGGCTGATTCTAACAATAACAATCATATGAGATAGAGAACTTCGGATAAAGGTTGGTTCAACTTCTGCTAAATGGTTACATATTTTGGTTTAACCCCTGTGTTCATGCATTGACCTGTTTTGCTGAGATATGTAACCCTTGTATCTATATTCTCAGTGTCACCAACTTCATGTCGTCGCAACTTTAACGGTACACCGTCTACCCTAAGCCGTAGCTTTGACTGGGCGTATGTACTGCGACCCCCAGAGGACCAGTGGAAACGGGACAATTGAGAGTTAACTCTCGAAACAGAGTGTCGACATGTTGCTAATTTGTATTTCTTGGTTAAAACCCTCACATTAGTTCGTCTCTTTTGAAAAACCAACAAATAATCATTTCTTCAAAATAGGGGAGGGGCGTATTTATATATGATGGGGGTAATAATCTTGATGTTTCGAACCTTTATATGTATATATGTGCGGTTAAGCGTTAATGAATATTATGACCCTAGGCTGAGGGTAACGAATGTTGCTGTTCTGCTTTGCCTTTTACTGAGGAGTTGTGTAGTTGTCTCACCTTCTTCACAAATTATTCGGTTTTTGCCGACAAACAAATTTAATCCTGACCGTTTTGGAATACCTTCGCTTCATGCTTAGGGCCATCGTCGAGCATTTGATCGTCCTAACTTAACTCTCAGTGTCACCACCTGTATGTCATCGTGGTACTGAAAATTAACAGCTTCCTGTTTATATTTCGCCCGAGTACAGATCCTGGGGTCCCCAAGCGTAGCCACCTAACAATACCGTAAAAGCTGATGATTCATACTCGTAGCTCTTGTCCTTCTACCTTACAGTTAATCAGTGGTCGTTGTATGGTGATAAAATGTGACGGCTTTTGATGGTGCTGCTCCTCCAGACAGGCAAACTCGACGCCTCATGGTAATTTTCTCGACTATACTAGAAAGCTAAATTGCAGGATCACGTGCATGCCCAACTCTACCATACACTAAATTTCGTATGTAGATGAATATACTTGATGGCACTAGCGGGTGGCCCGGAACGGGAGTATCAGGGATCGCCTAGTGGTGATCAGAATTAGCATGGTCAAGCTGGAAGTTAGGTGGGTAAACAAGTACTACTTGTCGGTGTCGCCCCGCGATATAGTGTTCAACAATAGGTTGCTGAAGCTTGGAAAAGGTATCAGGGAAATCATGGAAATGGGGATATCCACACGAAGAAGTGGATAAAAAATGTCCAAAAACCAAGGAAGGGAAAGAGTGAAGCATCTACTACCACAGTGTGAAGCAACAATCGAGTGGATGTAATGGATGCTTTGATAGCTCCCCAGCAAAGGGTTGATTAATAGACAGGGATACTTCGGTTGCTACAGGAGGGTAAAGGTTCGCGATGTGGCCGCTGGTAAATGGCGAAACGTGGTAATTCCTGAGATACCAGAACCGGTAATGAAAGAAGGCCGCTAACGAGAGCGTGCCATATGATATCAAATGGTAAACGTTTTGTGAACCCTAAATATGAAGTTGCACGTGGCGATTAAGAGGGTTCTGAGGTTGGGGTAGCAGCAGGAAGGGACTGTCTCTGGTATTCGCAAGCTTAGACCTTTGTTGGTTGAGTTTGCTAACCGTCGATATAGAGACGGTTTACTGCCAGCCGCAGGGCACATCAGAGACCGTACAAAAGGGGACATCGTGATAACCCCAAATGACCGGTCTAAGACGAGAATAGATTTAGCGTTTTCAACAGCACAGTCAACCAGAGTTTTACCTTCACCCACGGCTGCGCATCGGAAACATCTGCAGGTGTAAATCGGATGTGGTGCCCAGGAGTCCTTTTTAAAGGCTAGCACTTTGTCTTGTCTTGGAGATTGGACAGGAATTCTCAGCTAGGGCATGCAAATCAAAACAGGTTATAGTAAGTGGTGCCGCGAAGGGACGGACTACTCAACGGCGATTGATTGCTGCCACTGCAGAAAAATGAGTAGGTGGGGTCATAACACTCGTGATTGGTGCCTATCAACAGTCATTCCCGTTCTGAAAACGGGGACTGGAAGTCTATGTGACAACCACAGAGGCATCAGTTTGGTGTCTATTGCGTCCAGGTTACTCACTCATCTTACGTTACGTCGACTCATTAAGCCCAGAGGAATTCAGATAGTGAAAGAACAGGCAGGATTCCGATCCGGCCGGTAGTCCATTGATCATATTTTTACCTTGCAACGGATCTTGGAACATCGGCATTGTTACAGACAGCCGACAGTCGTGGTCTTTTTGGACCTAAAGACTGCTTTCGACTCAGTTGTTCGTTAGGTTCTCTGGAGCTGTCTCCTTCACAAGGGAGTACCAGAGAAATACGTGAATCTGTTGAGATCACCGTATGCTCACTCTGAAAGCAGGATGAGAGTTTACTGACAACTGTCTCGGACGTTCATCACTTCTAGTGGTGTCCGTCAAGGTTGTCCGATTTCCTCTTTCCTGTTCAATTTTGTCATGGACGACATTCTGGAGGGTGCGCTTCGCGAATTCAGTGGGCTTGGTGTTGAGCTTCTTCCTAGCACTAGATTGACCGGCGTGGATTATGCGAACGACATTGTCTTACTTAGCCCCTCTGCTGAAAACATGCAGACCATGCTGGACAGATTGAGCGACCAAGCTGGTTTGTATGGAATGCGCTACGCACCTTCAAATTGCAAAGTATCGCTTCAAGACTGGGGCACCTCAACTCCTACTTTCTTTATTGCAGGTTATCCGTTTGAGACTGTAGACAGTTTCACATACTTGGGTAGCACTATCTCGTCAGCCTGTAATATTGCTGATGAGATATCAGCGAGGATAGCAAAAGCACGAGTTACGTTTGCCATACTGCGTCATCTGTGGCGTCGAAAAGACATCCAGTTGTCGCTGAAAAGAAGGGTATATAATATCTGTGTGCGTTCCATTTTGCTTTATGGTTCGGAAACGTGACCTGTTCACAAAGAAGATATTAACAGACTTGCTGTGTTTGACCATCGTTGTCTCTGCCAATTGGTCCATATTAAGTGGACTGATCGTGTAAGCAATGTGGCCGTTTGTTGGCGCGTATTCCGGAACACTCGGGATGCGCGATCAATTGGTCAGCTAACCACGGTACACAGCTTGCGATGGTTGGGTCACGTATTCCTTATGTCATCTGATCGTTTACCGTACCAAGCATTATATGCTGAGGCCAACAACAGTTGGGTAAAACCGCATGGTGGTTAACTAACAACGTGGTCACGAAATATGAAGACCTTGACTGCTCCATTGAGCAAAGTGGATAGGTGTCACCTGCCTGGATGGGGTCCTCGTGATCACTCAAACCACTGGTTGGAGACGCTATCCGAGATGGCGATTTCGCAGTCAATGGCGTACTTGTATTCATAACATTTCTAGTTCCTTCGCTTCGTCTTCCTTTATTTATTTTCAGCCTCCTTAATAACGTTTTATTCTAGGGTATTCCACGTCACTGTTGAGGTGAACGGCGGCCCTGGCCACAGTATCTTTTGGTCAGGCTCATGGCTGTTACGATGATGATGTGGATATCCTATTTATCCGCTTTCTAAATGTCTTGCGAGAGAAGCTATTTGCAGTGGCTGCAAACACAAATCAGTGTTCTTTCACCTGAACTATAATACAGTTGATGTTTGTGGCTTCGGCTCTACAACATCTTACGGATGCTGTTAGTCGATTCATTGTTAACATGTAGACGGTCTTGGAATCTCGACATCGCATCACAGTGGCCGATACTGATCTCACTGGCCACACGACAGGGCATTTTTTTTTCAGTTTGCCTCAGAAAAGGTGTGTATGAACCTTTTAAATTCTGTATGTTTTCAATCGTTTTGCAGATGTCCTTATCGATCATGATTTTTTGAAAATTCACAAGTATATCGAGATCCTGCTTGGTGTATCGAAACCACTTTTCTCACTGTGGTTTGTTTTATGCTCACGTTTCTTTACCCTCTTTGACAATCTGTCACCTGATTGCAAACCCATTGAAACGAAATCCCGACGTCATTCTTGCGGCGACGGAGGCTTCATCCGAATTGAAATCGATCGGTCGCTCAAAGAAACGTTGACCGAACCGTCCAGTTCTCCGTGGCGTGCTCAAGTCGTCGTTATCCCCCAACGAACCGTAGGAGAAAAGAATGCTTGTTGGTTACAGTCAATCAACTAACCGATCTACGTTTCTGGATGTTTATCTTTTCTCCAAGATTAATGAACTAGTGGAAATACTTATACTGTGAGATATTGAGCACTTTATATTACAAAACAACATATCACCAGATGCCATTTAAGAATCAAAGTAAGCCGCGCACTGCATTCGAGGTTTGTGGGGTTCTGTGTCGAGTTCGTCGTATTCCGTTTGGCATGACTACTGGAGTGATATGTTTCCAGCGCATAATCGATGAACTGATATTGAAAGCTGAGCTTCCAGGCACAAAGTGACTATCGGACAGGGTTCGTGAACACTTCCTGAATTGGCTTCGCAGCGGTTTAAGGAAGCTCGTTCCCTGTGCAGTCGATTCTCATTTAATTGACACTGACCATTACATTAACTCGTGTGAGGCCTTCCGAGTCATCTATAAGTTTCGTCAGACCTACTCCAGAGCTATCAGGTTGCGACTGTTATCAACAGCCGATGCTATTGCCATCACATTCTATGATTTCTGTCGGTGTGCCCAAAAACAGTTCGTGCAGACTTTACATCTCCTTTGGCCAACTATTCCACAGCCACTTGAAACCCAAGCAAGTGTGAACCACTTGACACCGACGAATGCATATCTCATGGTAGGCTTGAGTGACAGTGTCACATTCACCAACACTCTCACCCCCTCCAGTAGATTGTGATGTGCCCCATGTTTGTGATCTTCATGACCCATTTGACTTGCTCTAATTTTTCATATGTAAAACGCATGTTCCTTGTATAATTATAAAAGCTCGATGAAAATAACCGAGAACAGCCGTTGGCGTAATTGACTTCTTATGAATAGGAATGCAAACGACATCTGTGTATATCGACAGTAATACGATATGTAGGAATACTGCCGATGAACATGACAAGAATCTACTTAACTTCATAGAAATGGCCCATGCTCCCGGAATGACTTAATGATTCCAAAAGTGACATCTTCCAGGTGCATTAAGTTCCTGGGGTACAAGACGTCTCATGGAGTTACTAAACCAGATCCTGATCACCTCGAACCTTTTCCAAATCCAGTTCCACCGGAAGATATTAAGTCACGACATCGAGCTGTCGGGATGTTTGCTTATCACTCTCAACGGATCGTCCGATTTTCTGACAAGCTACACCCTCTCATACGTAATAAATACTATCGTTAACAGCTGAAATTCGAACCGATGGTTCCGTTGGTCTTTGAAGCGGATGCTTCTGGTGTTTTTGTTGTTGCTACGTTTAATCAAAACGACAAACCGGCTTCCTTGTTTCTGCCAACAATCCCTAACGGTGAGAAGCGTCACTCTTAGGTTGAAAAGAAGCTTACGCATTAGTAGAAGCCATTCGGAAATGGAGACTATCTCCTCGAAGGACACTGTCGACTGTTAACTGATCAGCGGTCAGCCGCATTTACGTTCGATCAACCACACAAAAGATAAGTAAGGGTCGACAAAATCATGTGCTGGAGGATCGAGCTCCCTTCTTATCAGTATGATCTCATTTATCCTCTTGGGAAAAATAACGAAACTGCTGAAGCCGTTCCTCGCAGTTATTGTGGCTCCTCACAGCCGTCTCGATTTGGAATTTATGCATGAATCATTGCGCCATCCTGGTATTGTTCGGTTGATGCATTTTGTACGCTGTCGTAATCTTCCATTATCCATAGACGAGGTACGCAATGTTGTCAACGAATTTACTACTTGTAATTTGAAGCCGCGTTTTTATCGTCCTCCCCTCAAACGTATGAAGGTAACCAATTTTTTTAAGATATGAACTATAGACTTCAAAGGACCACTGTCATCACTGAGCGACAATCGTTACTGTAGTTGATAAGTTCTCTCGTTTTCTCTCTGTTTTCGCATGTTCGCACATGGCTTCTCAAACAATTATGCATTGTCTATGCCAGTTGTTTTCTATCTTTGAAACGCCGTCGTACATACGTAGCGATAGAGTAGCACCTTTCCTGTTAGTAGATATTTGGACACTTCTGAAAATTGCCTATCATCTAGTCGTATCACTGCTTACAGTACGATGGTAAACTGACAGATCGAACTTTTTAACGGCACTATGTGGCGTGCCGTTACGTTTTAGTTAAAGTCGTATGGTCTTCCTTTTGCGAAACTAGAGTCTGTGCTACTTGATGCCCTACATTCTAGCAGATCGCTGATCTGTAGCTCGACTAATGCTACACCACATGTGTTACTGTTCGCATATAATCGTAGATCAATGTCCAGTACAATTCCCTCGGCTTGGCTCACTGAACATGCTCCCGTTCTTCTTCAAAAATATGTTCACTAGTCCGAATTCGACGTACTGGTGGAGGAATTGTGGTTACTAGATTGTGATAAACAATCCTCTAAAGTGCGTCTTACTAACGAATGTGAAGATACCGTTGCTCTTCGTTGTTTGGCACTCAAAAGGGAAAATTCTGACCACTCTAAATAACCGACTTCAGAGATTATTTACACCGTTGGTGAGCAGGAACCCAGGTCTACAACTACAGTCGATTGATCCAACAATGATTCTACTTGTTCTGATAGTTTACTTGATCTCACAGAAAAGCAGCAGTGTGTAAGTTCCAGAGAAGTATGGTTTGGAATATATCCGAAATACTGCGTCCTGTTATCTGAGCGGAGGCGACTGTGGTGTAATGTGTGTCTGTACACACTGTTAACATTACATCTACTTTGTGTGTTTCAACACATTTATTATTTGACCTTTGCAGCCCTCCCGGCTCTGTTGTAAGGTGAATAATGCATCCATTGCGGCAACTGTTTTCTTTCTTTTGCACTCATCATATAAGATAATTATGTTCGTTCATAGACACAACATTGTGTAACGCGGTGGGTGTTACGCCTTGCACTCACGCGACTGGCTAGAAAGCAAGATTCATTATATGCCGATGAATCCCAACTGGTATGGATAGTACTCACAAGAGTTAATGACAGTCAAGACGTATTCTTGTGCTCCCATAGTCCGCGTAGCAAAAATGGAGTCCAGGTATACCTGGACGTTACTATGGGCGAAGCAACGGAAGCGCAAGCTAGTAAGAATGGAACTCTTGACAGTTGATAGAGCTCGAAATACCGTCACTCGAGGCTTCCCGGATTCTGAGACTAGCCCTCATGAGCACGACAGAAATCACTGAGGATTTCTCGCCTCTGCAGTTGAACTGACTAATTTTCAAATTTGGCATATCCATCGAACCCAACGCCTCAAGCTCACACTCAACCACACTCATCCGAACCTTCTGAAGATCTCTGTCACTTCGCTAGAAATGGCGTTTCGTTTCCTGAAGGGATTTTATCATGGACGTTGTCTTATTCACTCTGACGATTCCAAAAAAGTGCAGACGAAAGTGTAATTTGATAATCAGATTCGGTCTAGTCATTTTGCCATACCTGTTTTAAAAAGTCCGTCGCTTCAGAAGAGTCAGTTTCAGTTTCTGTGAAGGTTCTGTGAAGGAGCAATGCACTGCAATGTGAAGCAACCATTGTTAGGTGCATCTGCATCAAGGCTTCAGTCTATATAACAAGTCAGTTGGGCTTGGTGAACATGGCTCTTATTTAAAGCCCAGTGTAGTTGCAGTCACTAAATCCTGGTTCGCTAATTTCCACCTTGGTTCTGAGCTTGATATTATAGAAGTATTGCTTTTTGACGCAGATTGAATGGGAGTTAAGAGCAGCCTGACGGCTGTGTACGCTCGTGTTTCGTTGTAAGCCTTCCAGTATGACAATTCAGTATTTAATGCCATTCCTGAAACAGTTTGATGCTCAGTTTGCCTAACTAGTTCGGATCATTGTTTCGTGGGGGTCATCTGTCGTCCTTATCATCAAGCCGAACCAGAGGTAAATCACTTTTTGCTGAAATGAAGATTTTGACCCCACTAAGCTTTTTCCGTAACTTCTTGATGGGCTACTCTAATCTTCCGGAAGTAAATTTTCCAGTGCTTTCGTACATGAGGTTTATGGACCCCATGTCAGCGCGCCTCAGTGTTGCTGAAGCATCGGGCTTTATCGAACATATATGACGCCTCACACGTTGGCAGAACAAACAGAAACATCCGCGTTTGGACTGTATTTTTACCAGCAAGGATCTTGTGGTCGAAAATCTTAAAGTTATTACACAAAGAGGAGACTTAAGCGGTGATACAGTTTTTTTTGTTTGATTTCGTCTGTGGCACCAATCTTAGCGTAGTTGTCGAGAGTCGCAGAACTTTTCGGAAAATACGTGTTGATCTGTTGCGTTCCCGTCTGTTGCCGCCAAAATTGGACAACTACACTTTTTTCATTCGGTTTTTGAACTGTACATAAAAATGACTGGTATTTACTCGACATATAAGACCGATCGACCTCCACGGGTGCACGACTGCACGCACTGTAGATAATCACGTCACTTCAGCAATACTCCTGAAGTCATCAGCCAGCCCACAAGCCGACTCTCGCACCGAAGTCGAATTTGCTGTGAAATACTAAAGTGCAACCAATTTCTGCTTAAATACGTTGACTCGGCGTCATCACAAGTGTTATACCTTCCATCCCGTAAAAAATCACTGAATGATTTTGGCATGTTACAATGGCAGCTTGCTGGAATCGAACGAATGCGTTTATCCACTGTTGTTTGTGGTTATAAATACAAGATCGTAGTTCCGTTTACCGTTTTTGTCCCTTCTGTCTCTTTTGTCATCGTTTTTACTCCGGAATTATTTTTGTTGTGATTAGCGGTTCGAGGTGCTCCATTTTATGAAGGTAATGATCATTGATGAACGAACAGGTGACTGGATCATTATGTTTAGCCGATGATCATTTCCGGTTTATTGTTCACTTCTTCCACTTACTTTTTTTCATGGGATATCTCGGGTTCTTGACTGACTTCGAATCTTTTCCTCGTTGTATAAAATTTAAATACTGTGTACGTGCGGTTTGAGTTTTTAACTTGTACACTTTGCAAGAGCCGGTTGCTACAGGATTATTTTCATTTCATGAGTTTCTAAGTTCACTGGAATGGCATGACCTCTAAAGTGATCACCGGAAAATAGGCAGCATGGTCTATTGTTTTGCAAGTACATGTGTTTATGAACATTGAACCAAAAGTGCTTATCGTGCTTCGTGTTCATTTTCCAGGCTTGTTTGTTATCATGCCTTTATGCCGTTCCTGAGATGCGTATTTTATTCACTAGGCGTTCTCTGTCTCATCTCAATCAACGGTACTTGATAACGTTTATTTCTTTGTAAGATTCTACGTCGCTGGCGTCAACCCTGGAACAATTAGATAGTTTAACCTCAGCACCAGTCGCTGGTGTATTGTTGTCGTTGATAGTGATTTACAAAAAATACTACAACTGTGCTGAATCCAAGCACATTCATTCCTTTTCAATCTCTACGTAGTTGAAGCACAAGTCCATCTTTCGTAGAAAAAGTGTTTCATAACGCTGATCTTGTTATTGCCGTATTGATTGTTACCTGCTTACTTTTTCTGGTACCTCTTTTAATGCTCACGACTTCTCTGAAGCCTATCAGTTTATCGCTTTCCTTTTCAGAATCGCATGCTAACTGCTTCTACTAAAAGACATTAACACTACATTCTCGGCTGGTCGCATTGTCCAGTCCTTTTGGAAAATGCTGACTTTCATATTCTTAAATCTCTTGCTGTTCGTTGGATCCTATCTGGCAGGATACCTACCTATTGCTTTCAACCTATCACCCGTGAGTTTTTTTTAAGTTGTAACTATTATCGTATGTAGCAGTTAAGCACCAGTATGCACCACTAATGTGTTGCTGTCTGTGATGATGGTGATGAATTATTATCGTAATGGACATCTAATTTACACGTTATAGTATAATAGTCTAACGTTCCCGTTACCTTATTTTTTTTTAGATATTTTTTTCATGACTTTTGAACCGGGCGAGTTTTGATTGTCAGTCAGGCTAACTTTCTTATCCGTGGATTTAGCTGTTCCACTTTTTTTGCTTTTTTTCCCCATCAGTTCGTGTAACTCAGTGTATAAGTCTCTGAGACATTTACAGTCTGTTGTTGGGCAATTTGCTTTTGCTTTACAATATTTTGTCTATCATAAATACGGTAATAGCGGAATCGGTCTGTCATGCACAGATGACGTAAGTTGTCGCATCCCGGAGGTATTTTGGAGTCATGACTCACTAGGTGCCTACTATGTACGGCCCTACGTTTATTTTGCTGAATCGCATCGATACTTGAATACCGGTTCCTGACGCTTCCGCTTGGTCGGGACATTCATTGCTGTTATTGATCACCAGTTACCTAGCAGTTATTCATCTTCGTTTATTGTGGGGTTAGTATTGTTAGACATACTGTCGGTTACAGACTAATGTGCGCTTTATGGTACAGTGACGTGCACCAAAAGGCTTTCTGTGTTCTGACTACGCTGAATAGTCGCTTTTTGTTTGCAACGAGTATTCTTAGTCAGGTTTGATCACGTCTACTGGGCAATTTGGCTGGATTCGTTGTTCGTCGAGGCAGTGATTGGGGAAATTATGTTTAAAAGGTTAACAAATGTACAAAGCGGAAGAGCTAACAATTACCTAGGTGCAAAATCACCACTGACTGCGACGTGTCTCCTTGTCGTATGCTGTGTCTAACTGGCGAGTTGAGTGGTGACAATGTCTTAAGTTGGCAGGCTGAACCTAGGGATTTCGCTCATCGAAGCGGTCGGGGATTTACTTAATAATTGTCGCCTAACCCGTTTGGAGTCTGACTTCTTTAAAAACCGGAAATGATATTTTCTTTGGAGATAGCAATCATAACCTATGACTCCGTATCCTAGTATCTCAATGAGGGTTTCGCTTTTTCTAAGCTTGTTATAAATAGAAGATT
Source organism: Paragonimus heterotremus (assembly GCA_013368495.1). Classification (NCBI taxonomy): domain Eukaryota; kingdom Metazoa; phylum Platyhelminthes; class Trematoda; order Plagiorchiida; family Troglotrematidae; genus Paragonimus; species Paragonimus heterotremus. Next base: position 125,328 of record LUCH01000998.1, read on the forward strand.
GGTGTGTGATTCTCACTTTCGCTGCGCTCATCAGAAACATCCCCCATAACAGTGCACCAGCTGTTGGCAGTGTTACTTCCCTGTCAAACCACCGTTATATATGTGTGTATATATGCAAACTATTGTTCTTCGGATCAAGCATATGTGTCCGTCCACGTCTGTCACACGTAGAATCCTATGGGAAGCGAGAAGATCTGCCACATATGATGGTTTGGCGCGCTACAAGTCAAAAATAGTCTATTTCGGGTATCTTCTTTGGGGGACTTTAATGCCATTCGTTCCCTCAATAAAGTTGAGTAAGCCAGTGAGAAGACGCAAGTCATGTGATCTCCGGAGTAACATTAACAGGATGTCGGGTTTAATGGTCGAGTTGGCCGCAGTTCTTGGATCATTGAAAGTTTCTTGTTTCTCAGTTTACGAATCATTAATGTGCCTATCATGTCGTATCGTCTGCATCTGTCAGAGTGAGTAAGGGACAGGACTGAAGTACGAGGCATACTTTCATGTCTGGTGCCAAATCGGCATTGTAGTTCTTCCAGTGGCTTTGGGAGCCACGTAAGTGACAGATTTTTGTCGGCGACAAGACAGCTCTGAGTCGCATCGCTCTGATGTGGGAGCAGGAATATTCTAGGTTGGTTTCCGTAACCAGTTGTGTAACGTGGCGATCGTTGGGGAATGCCGCAAATAGGCACCATCGTGTATAGTGTGGAGGGCTTCACGTTATGATAAGTTTGCTTCTTCCGTGAATGTAGTAATCGTTCCGGCCGCCGATATAAGTGTGAGTGCAGGTCGATGAGACGATTGAGATAATGAGTCGCGTAGGGTCTATTGCAGAACCACATTTCTTAACGACAAGTGTTCTTCGATGCGAGAGCTATTCAGAGGCGTACAAGATGAGGTATCCGGAGGCCACCGGAATTGATATCCGAGTAAAAGAAAGCGTTGGACGTGTCTTGGGGCAACCACAGTCGTTTCTTAGTGTTCGTCCTCACTGCTCGATCTAGCGACTTACGTGTCTTGTTATGGACGGCGTTGAGACAGTTGATCGGTTAATCTAGTAGTAGATGCGTTGGCAAGATTATGATTCTTTAATTGGGTTTTTAAAGGTCCTGTCGTCAGCTCATGTGGCATTTTTGATAGATCGGCAACTGCAGATGTTGGTAACATTCCCCACCACTTGAACAGGTATGCCTGCAACCTTGAATATTGTAGGAGAAGCGGATACTATGGTGGTTCCATTTACTTGTAAGGATCGATCGTCAAGAAGAGTGACACATCTTTTTCTATCCACTTTCATGTGGACGCATCGGGTCTTCGAGTGGTTCACGGTTAAACTGATTTCATGCAAATTATCCTGTTGATGTTGCAGTCTGATTGCCAGTATGTCTTCCGATGGAGCTCCTAGTGCGTCTTAGGGAGTCCATTTTTCCCATCCATAACTGCTTCCTTCGAGATAACGATTTTATTTAGTCAAAATGAGCAGAACTGTCCAGATCAGTCGATTGGTAACTTTGGCAAATTTTTTACTTGTCCGACCTTTATTTAGCGATGCCCATTGGTGGCTTTGTGACCTTAACTATTATTTTCTTAAATTGTCTTTTCATTTTTTTTCCCGAGAATGTTTGTAGGTCGTTGTGCACCATGTAAATACTTTATACTTTCCTCCTTGTGGCACACGTTATTGGAGTGGAACAAAGCTGCTTTTTACACTCGTCTTTTGGTTTGTTTTGGATCAATTACGGAGACAGTCGCGTTATTTTCGGGACCAACAGTGTCCGTGTCAGTTATTACGAGGGGAGGGGATCTGATTTCTGTCAAGCGCATTACTGTATCGTGCACGAACCAGCGTGTTCTTTCGAAGGTTTACAACAGTATGATACTATTGGCATATGTTAGGCAATCCAATTGGCTACCCGGTTCGTTTGCGGCACAGTTAAATTGAAAGAAGATGAGAGTGGTTTATCCAAGGCCATGGTAAACAACAAGAGAGGGACAGAGGGTCTCATTGGGTGCCATTGGTGTTTGGTTGAATAGATTAGTCTCCAGTTGAAGCGTGGCGATTTGACGATCTAGTAGATCCGTGCACGGCGAAACAAATAGGCCTGAAATTCTGTTAACTTTTATTCCTCGCGATTGGTGTTCGAGCGTCAGTGATAATTTCTGGGTAAGTAATTGAGTTTCATTTGAAAATTCGTCGAATAAAGAAGGTTGGTTGTAAAAATGTGAATTTTCAGGTTGGTCACCAAAAGCATTTATCAATGGTTCCGTGACCCGTGACAGAGTTGCCCACTTATAACATGGGTTCAGATTATATTTGCTTTGTCGATCTGGTTGGCAGAACTGACTCAGGATTTGGTGAGTTTAGTTTTGACACAGAGCTACTTGGGAGAATGGTGACATCTGGAAAGATAGGTGTCCGAATTTGGACGGTTGACTGGAGCCAACTGGTGTGTTAGCTGATGCGTTTTGTCAGTTGTGGGTGGCGCCATTGTACTTTCCGGGATTTGGGAAAGAAGGATACTTGTGGGAGAGTCACAGATCCATTGATACAATAAATTTGTGCTTGTTGATGTCAAGATATTAGATTTGTCAGGTTGTTGTCCCTGATCTGCGCTTGGAAATCCCCACTGTAACAAATACAGTCGCTTTTTTATGCCTGCCGCTGATCGACATCATACGATCGGTAATGGTTGAATACAGACACTTCAGTGTAGATGTAGGAATGTAGAGATCGTTGGCACAGCGAATTCACATAGTATCTCCCAACAATAACCAATAAAAGCTGGTAGTAAAAAGTCGGGACAAACGGTGTGCGTTGTATTCCCTCGGATGTTTCTGATGTTCAAGTTGCGGTCAACCACGCTGGGAGGTGAAATCAGTGTGGCGCTGAGAGCACCGGAATCCGAAGACTTCGTGGTTTGTTGGATTTCGGCTTGTGTCACTAAATGTTTCCGCAGGTCTTTACACACGCTTAACCTTCTATTGCATTGAGGGCCAGTCTGATACGCTAACTGGTTTCAGTTGGAATTTGCATTAGCAAGGACCAATGCTTCGTTAGTAGTTGTCAAAGCGCCAGTGAGGTTCTTATCCAAAGATTATCGATTCGGAGCCGTAGGAGGACAGGAATGCTCCTGTGTCACGGGTCGTTCATAGGTTCCATGGCGCTCTATCCTCTGTTATATTATGATGAATTTATTTGGTTACCGAGGGAGGAGGGATCTCAAAATACAATAATTAAAGGGAAGCGGTCAAGAACTGAGGTCCAGGAAAGCTGTGAGTAGGTGGATTTTTGCGTGGTCTAAGATTTGTCACTGACGTTGAATAGCACTCGAATCAAACAATAAATGTGTTGAGAATAGCGACTGACTGGGAAATCTGTGTACAAGAAGTGACGTTTAGATATAGTGGCTCAATCTGTCATGAGTGGATCAGCTATGACGTTATAATGGTGAGGCTGTACCAATCAGCAAAACCTCAATTTTTCAACAGCAGTAAAACAACGCAATTACAAACGGTAATCGCCAATCAATATCACGGAAAGTAATCAAAGGAATCGTAAACACTGTCATACAAAGTGACCGAAAAATATATCCCAGTCCAACTATTCTAGATGGATCCAGAATAATTTCCATGTAAACAGCATGCACGGTGTGAGTAATTGACGCGTAGTCGGACAGATCATAGGAATGCTTGCATCTCGCAATGTGTCTTCTTGCCGTCTTAATGAACTGGATAGAGGGAACTCAATGTTTTAAGGATCCTAGGAAGTATGTTAGGACTGTAGATAAATCGTGGAAGAGATGTTATACGTGTGATACTCACTCGCAAACATGAAGACAAACTCGAAGAACAATAAGAAGAAACTCAAACTTGTATAACTTTCAAGAACCACCTATGAAATGATGAGTGAAATCTAACGACGTCTTACCAAACTGGGTTCCGGATGGCGCGTTATGTTCGGAATTGTGACAGAAGCGTGGCTCAGCTATTTTGTGGAATTCTGCGATATTCCGTAACTCGTTGGAATACTTTTGACGAAATCATTCATTTGGTTTACAGTTTGATGTCCAACGATGAAAGAAAACAAATTTGACACTATTTAGTCAATTTAACTTGAGTGAGCGAAACTAATAACACTACATTCGGATCACGCATGAGTATGTAACTAAGTTCAAACATCGAGACAAAATTCCGTAAAATGGAAGTCATGATTTGTCGGATTAGGCAAGCGGAAACAAGAATGAGAACCAAAAGTGCTGACTAACAGGACAGCCGCAACTTCATCACAGGTTGTTTTTGAACACAGGGGGTATTTTGATGCCTGATAGTCAAATCCTCGGCACACTGGAGGATGTATTTCCGTTCGCTCCGAAAATTCGCAGAGAATGTTTCACAAACTTTTATTCTGTGTCCTGTTTGGATTATGTGCTTTGCTCTTGATGACGTCGGATGCCGTCCGTCTGTCCGCATGCAAACGTCCGACGTTTATAGTTGTTTCTAGCCCCCTGGGAACATGCTGCTTCATATCAAAAGCTGGCTGTCAGTTTGTTCTCCCTGTGTAGCTCATACTGCATCTACACGAGTATTTGTGTCAGCTGAGGACTGTGACGGACATAGGCTGTTTGGTGGTAGCTAAGGTGAGTGGTAAGGCTCTGGTTTGTTGTATTATTCATAGTTTTCCGGCACTATAGGTTCTGGATGCGACGGCTGTTAGACGCTTTTCGTCATTGTTAACCAGCCGTCATATACAAACGGAAGTTCGAATTACACCATCTTCTTTCATACCGTTGTTACCTGTATCCTTGGAGTGATGACACTGCTATACTTCTTGATTAATTGTAGGGGGTACCGGTTGACTTACAGTGTGCTTAATGCCAGCGGTAAGTTGTCCTCAATACACAGCCTCCACGCTGTCTGAAACAGCGTTCTAACTAGGCTTTTGTTGAATTACACTAGAAAGAAGATTTCGAAGTGCATATGCTGTCCTGACCAGATAAGCTTTTTGTAGGTGGATTTTCCGATCGTGCCATCTGATTTTCGGCTAACTAAAATTTCCGGGAAGGGAAGGCAGTTATTTATTTATTTCTCTCTAGTGAGATTAACGTTTGGATGAGTTTCAGTCACTTCCAAACATAACACGCTTGGATCACTTGAGTTCTCAGAAATGACGAGGATGTCGTCTACGCAACGTCTATACAATACCGGCTCTGTCATGCTTTCATATGATGCAGATTCCGTCTTGGCCATGAAGAGATCCGCTAGGAGTGGACCCATCGGACTGCCCATTGCAAACCCGTCCATTTATCGGAAAGTAAGAGTCTGGAAGTTGAACTTCTCATTTTCTGTTCTTGAAAGTAATGATTTCGGTCGGAATGAGAAAAGAGGCATTACTGCTGAGAATGAAATCGCAGATGTTATCAGTTTCATGAAGCGGAATATTACTAAATACGGACGTCACGTCGAATGAACAGTTTTTCCGGGACGATCTCGAGATGTTTTATTCAAGGCAGAACTAAATGAAATGTGTTGCGAGTTCTTATCTATTATCAGTCGATTGTTTTGATAAAACTTGATCGGGTAAGACCATTTTGACTTCTCTCAGGACTAGATGAATTCGATCATTGAAACGGCCATCTTCGATGTGAGCGATGTGCAAAATGCCACACGTGAGATGCAGGGCAATGTACATTCATTCATTACGGCCATAAACCTCATGAAAAAGATACTGTCACTCGAGCGACTGTTTGCCACAACAGTTTTTTTGGAATATCTCAGGAAATAAAATCGTTCTAAAACGGAAAATCCTGGAAAAGAACAGAAGTGAAATGAAGATAGATATAACTGGAAACTCAGTAGATAAGGTCGCTATGCTGCACGCTGCCATCTCGGATGACGTTTTTCACCGGTATTTGAGTGATCACGAAATCCCCAACCGGGTAGGTAAAATACTCCCTTTACACAGCGGAGTAGTCAGCGTCTTCATGTTTCCTGGTTACGTCGTAACTTGAGCAACTTACACTTTCTCCCAGCTGCTGATGGTCTGTAAATAACATCAGGTACGGAAAATATGATGGTCTAAACACCCGGTTGACGAATCGTCCATATTGTCGATCCGTTAAAATTGCTGATATACTGTAGTACGCAAGAGACAGTGTGGTAGCGTGTTTGAACATCTGGTGGTCGTCGTTTTCACGTATGCTTTTGTCCACTGTAAATGAAGCCGGAGGTTTGCTGCGTTGGCTTTATTAGTGCTGTTTATATCTGCGGAACTAATCCATCAATTACAAGTGAATGTTATTAATGTGTCATGGGTTGTAACAAACGTATTGTCCCGAGAAATCAAAAACAGTTTTTTGCACAATGTATCTACCGGACACCTTTTGCTGCATTTCGTCAGGTCTGCGGGTTCGGGGCTTCCATCTGTTAATTGATACCGCCTTCGTGATGTGTTGTCGAAGTCATTATCATTGAAAATTAATAATGACTTGAACTGTTTTTTTTGTGCCCGTATCAAACTGCTACTGCCGGGAGTTTTGCCATCAGAGTCAAGTTTTATGTCTGAATCCTTGTTTCTTTCCATAACTCATGTAATCTTGCTGTTTCTCACGCTTTCGGCGTTTGATGTAGCTAAATTCTTCGCTGATGTATAATTCATTTCGAATGTGTTGCGGCCTTAGTTTTTTCGTAGATTTGTTTGACTTTGTCTGAGAGAGACCTAATGAATGCGGATACATTGATTTTGGTGCACTTGTTTCCCAGCAAATCATTTTACTCTGTTGTATTCTTATCTCTAGGCTAAACTCCGTCTTTTAACAATCTTTGGTGCTGGTCTGTTGTTGGGTGCCGCCCTTGTGATTATCATTCCTGAAGGAATTGATTCCTTATATTCAGTGCAGCAAAAGTCCTCTCTCGAAAAAATGCGACTACTTGAAAATCACGGGGGAGCGAATGCATTGCTTCAAGTAAGCCTGTTTTTCGTTACCTTTCGTTCATTTACTATCATTGGTATGGTTATACATTCGTAAGGAAGCTCACAATTGTTCAGCGTTTCTGAAGTCAACCACCTTGACATAGTTTTGTGCTCGATCTCCATTTACTGTGGCTGTTGCTTTTTTGGTTTGAACCGCCCGATTATAATTACATATCCCACACGTAACCCAGTATATCGCTTGACATATTGTGTACATGCTGAGAATGTGAACTTATTAGCCCAAGATAGTGCGCGTTAACGTAACCTTTTTTCGAAATACTTTTATACGGGTTCGGGATTCCGGTCAGTAGAATTCGATATCCAACTGCAGCAAACAACAGATTATGGTAGCGGTGCCAACCACGAGTCATCATCGTCGACTTCAGCTATGCACCCTTAATTAATAGTGATGTCCAACTGGAAAAAAATGAGGCTAGGGGTAAACAGTTTCATATAGTAGGTAAAACGAATGATGTAATGCATAATTTATAAGTCTCATTTCTAAGTCTAAGTGATCGACGTTGATGTGCCTACAACTTATAAACGAGTGCAAGTGAAAGCAAGATAGGCCTACTCCACGGCCGATTCGGTCGTAAGACATCCTGGAATCTAGTTGATTGCCATTTCTTCTAATTTTCCTTGTCACAAGTTAATCGTATCACGAAACCCTAAACATGAACGAGACCTACGGTTCTCAGCTGGCAGCCGTTTTTATTTCATTTTACCACGACCACGGTCTTTTTCACTCCCAACGAACTAGGGGCTTTGTGAAGTGTCCTCCACGTAGAAATATATATATATATATATATATATATATATATATATATATCGTGCATCTAGTGATCCAGACGCTCTAAAGCCGCCTTGTCTAGTTCACAGTTGGCGCTGTTGCACCATATTTGGCCAATCACCGAGATTATGCACGAAGGTGCGTAAGACGTTCTTCGTGTGTAGTCCTATTCAGCAAAATGTGATGCAGATAGGGGTTCGCAAAATCTAAACCACGACTAACTTTATGATTAAAGTATCGAAAAGTTTGAGCCACGTTGGTCAAATCAAATAGCATTCGAAGGCTCTTGAAAAGTCCAATAGGGGTGTCGACTTCGGTTTTACATATATCATCTTTGCCTTATAAGCAAGTAGTCAAATCCTGCATGTATGGAAATGGGTAAGTGTCGTTGATGGTTGTTTTCGTGAGTCCGAAGTTACCACCGCAAGAGTCTCAATCACCTTACTTCTCGTCTAAATGCAACTCTGAGGCTTATGGGGATTTGGAGGGCGTATTAGTCTGGTTTCAAGCACGTGCTCTATTTCTGTATCAGCGAGTTTTGGTTTGTCAGGAGCCAGCCGGCGAGGCTGTGATGGGATGGAGTTCTCTTGGTGCGGATGTAATGCGTGACACTAGAGGCAGCTGGTGGCCTGTCTTTCGACGCGTGAGCCAACTGTGAGAACTCAATGGAGTGGTCCACAAATTGTCCGTGAGCTTCAGTTTGGGCATGTGTTGGTGTTATGACGGCTGGGTTTATCTAACCTAGTACCGGATTTCATGGTGTACGACGTCTGGTATCGATTAGAATGTCAAAATACCGAAGAATGTACGTACGGATTCTAACAAAAGTCACCATGATAGGGTTAAACACTCAACGGATTGTTCTCTGGAGGCCCAATTCAAGGATTCACGAGCGTTGCCAGTTAGTGGCTGTAGAGGTGCAGTTGGCGGCGCGGAACAGTGGGCTGTAGTGGTTCAGCACCTCGTCTTTTATAGATAGGGATGCGCTGACTTGCTCCCCCAGTATTAACCAAAAGCGTGGTTACTGTTTCTTCATTCTGCACAAAGTTGGGTTGACGCTATACAACGCCGACGACGTTGGTTACCATTGCAAATGGGTGTTGAAGTTTTCCTGCTCAATCGGGTGGTTCATGGTTTGGTGCACCTGGTGGATCGAGTGCCAAAGCATTGGTGATGCCAACAATAGCCATCCTTTGTTTGCTATGTTGCGTGCCTCGGGGACCTTCTAGGCTGATGGCACACAGAATGACTTAAAGGAATTTTGCCAAAGTCGCGGCGAAAACTGCGACTTCGTCTCACAGTGCTTCTGTACTTGCGGTGGACGTATAGGAGCCAATTTCGCTGTGTGTACAGGACATGACATCTGTGTTGTGGCACTCATTCGATTAAGTGGTAGTTGCAAACGCTCTGCTACCCGACCAAGTATCTCCGCTACTTCCGCCTGAGGTTGAGATCGTGCATTGGGCACTGTCATCTGTGCTGCCTCCGGTGGTCTCTGTATCCACAGGTCCCGGCCAGCAGGCTCGTTCACGTGAGAAGTGCTTAAAAGTTGTTCTCAGATTTGTTCTCGGAGTATGGTTAGCACACGATTTCCACCCAGCTTTAGCCCACTAGACGGCTACTGTAAACAAGGCTATTCCGATAAGGTATTTCGCTTAATTATTGTTTCTTCGAAAATTTCCTAATGGTCCTCCATTGGTTAGATCAGTAGTACTTCCCGAAGTTGCTTCGTGATCTCTTTTAGCAAACGCGACACCAGCTGGCTAGATTTTGCCTAATCAGATGAAACTCGATTGTTACAAAATTCAACTCTTAGGTGAATAAACCTTGGACTAAGGGTTGTCCATCTCTAAGAGTGACGGAACCACTAACGGCATGGCATGGTTATCGATCCAACTACTCAGACGGCTTACAGTCGATATCAGATGTAGTCAAACGAATTAATAGAATCGTTGTATGAAAAAACCAGTCAAATATGCACTATAAAAACTTATTTTACCAAATATATGTATTAGAGCAGAAAAACTTACGCAAACTGCAAGGCAAAATAATAATATTTAGCGGATTCATCAGAGTTAGCAAATCTAACAACGCATTCGAACTCATCTGGCTCATCAATTGTTGAGACAATGTGACAAAATAATATGCAATCTGGTTCACGCACATTGACCCTGTGTATTATTGTCAATTCTGTAAAATGGAATTCACATAGTGAGCAAGTCAGTCTGGCCGGACACATTGCAAGTTTTGCTTTGAGACCTAGGGCGCAAAATACAAACTAATAACCTGACTGAAACAAGAGTGGGTAGAAAGGTGAAATCGCCAGGCGTACAGTTAGGTACGATTATCAAAACTGTTAAGGATACGCAGAGGAATTGAGACTCAGACTCGGAGAAAGTGCTAGTAAATAACTAGTGTCGCCGTCGGGAGAACAATAACTTCTGATACTTCCTGGTCGTTTATTCCACAGAAGTATGTCCACTCGAAGGATCCCACTCTGATTGTCTTACTCAAACTTCAGCCGTGCGGTACAACAGTAGATATTTAGCAGAATTGTTTGCTTGGCGGACCCTGCCTTGAGCCAAGACTCAAGCGTCCGACTCACTTGATAGTGAAAGACTTGCCTAGCCCGAGAGCTCAGTGAATGGGACGAATGTCTGATTCTCATCACTGCTGCGCTCTATAACGTATTTAAAGCCGCATCAAGCTTTTGAATGATACCAGAATGTTTTCTACGATATTGAACAATGCAGCGATGACCATGATCAACTGTTGGATGATTGGATAGCTCACTTGTTGGAGGGTGTCTTTTCTACCCCCCTCCTGTTTTTTGTTCGGAATACAGCAGTACCGCAAGTGTAAACGTACTTCTGCTATACACTCATAACCTTGCCTCACTATCTCAGCACTCTTACGAACCCAGCTTTTCGACATACAACCCATCAGTATACCTGCTTTTCGTCTGACTACTCCTTTTGGCCTCTTCTTCATGATTGTAACTGTTGAGGCCGAGCTGTTAGTGAGCGTGGCGCTCCGAATTGATGTAATACACAAACCTAACCACCACGTGAACGTGCCAGATCAGGTCATGCATTTCGGAACCTGGACCTTTACGAGTGTCGTTTTTGACCCAAACCATGACTGACGAAACCTTGTTAGCCTGACTTACTGTTCGTCAACAATCTCGAGGTCGTATCAGGTTCCATGCGGACCGATCTCGAAAAACGAGACCGGATCATATGTTGCATGTTTATGTCGTTCCTCCACTTTAGCCCTAAGGTCTCCAATAGTGTTTCATTGGTCGCTTACTTCCACTATCAAAAACGAGAGTCTGCCGTCTTTTTTGCTGAGGATAAAGACAGGGACACCAAAACAACTGAGGTTGCCCAACTTCGCAGAAGTGATAACATACAGACACTTCTGTGATTAATGGTAGATCCACAGGAGTAGTACTCCTCCGTGACCCTCGTCAAGCGCTTGGAAACCAAGGCTACCTTCCTTCTCAACAAAATGAAGTTGTTTCGAACTTCATGGCGTGCATTAAGAGAGAAATCTGATGTATGGTAGACGTTAAAGTCGGAAAAAACTTTACTAACCATGTATGATTGCTTACCACCACAATCACCAGTGTGCGAGAGCCTGCACTACATGGCCCAGTTCATTTGAGCTAGATTACGTCCAAACTAGCTAAAACTGGATTAGTGACCTGCACGTTAGCGCCATTCTTGTTCGTGGTTACCACCGCCATCTCATTTGAACAAACGATTGAGGAACGGATACTCCACCTTCCCAGTACTTTGTAAATAACTTCTACAGATCGAATTGGAAGTCCCTGACCCAGGGATTTGAGGACGTATTGGTCCGACACCCCAGCGTATCCGTCACTCGGTGGTAACTGACAGGTTATTTTGGTTGCTGTTACCAAAGTTATCGACAGGTATGTTCCAGTCAGGCAACATAGAGATCTCATGCGCAAAAACTCACTGCGATTTTGCGTAAGAGATTTAATGACAATAGAGCGGTCAGTGTTAGTTGTAGAAAAATGAAAAATCATACAGGGAGTACAGTGTTAGGGGTAACGTAAACCTTTACCATAAGAACGCAAATCCGGAGTCCGATTAGACGTTCTATGCTACCCATGAGGTACGGATTTCATGTTCATTCGAACAATCGTTTTCCTTTCCACAAATCATTTAGGGTCACAATTTTTTATTAGTAAAGAAGCATTTTCGCTGGTCTTCACTGGTCGGAGGTTCCGCTGAATATGTGTTATTAATAGACTGCTACCTTTGTCCTCTCCATTGTCTTATCTTGCCTTATTGTAATTTGCGGGTCGTGTAGAGTTAATTAAGGTTTGAAAGATTTGGTGGGAACATTCGTTCGAAATGTTGATTCTAACCGACACACCATACTGTGTATTCTGTAATCGGGCACCATCAGCTGTTTTTTCCATCACCAGCTGCTGTCGGACAATATCGCTTGTGGTACACTGACTGAATAACCGTTTTAAATAGAGAGGCGGCCAGTGTTTCGTGCAGTTAGTGTCTAAGGATTTTCGTTACCAGTTTTCTTTTTTACATTCAGTACCCACATTCAATAGCAACACTACAGGTATCCTGAGAACAAATGTATTCATATCACAAAGATTTGCTAAAACAATTTCCGGAACCCGGTGTTTTCTCCTCTCTGGTATCAAACAAGTGTGTCAAAGAGTTATCGCGATCATTTCATGAACGTTTTAATTGATTTCTGTGAAAGTGTAACCTTTGCAGTGTTCGAAAAGTATGCACTATATCGTCTGTTTGAAGTCGATGATCCTAACAGACCCACTAACGACAGACCGATTGCTTTACTTTTGGTTACTTTGAATGTCATGCGGAGCTTGAGAGGCGACCAGTTACTTGGACATTTCATTTGACTTGTACCGTTGGCTAAAAGTTGACATGAATCCTAAAAGGGACTAAAACGATTTTGCAATTCATGTTTGAAGAATCGAGACAACTATTTCCCCTAACAAATTTGAACAGAGAAGTCAAAAACATTTGTTCGCATAATGTATCTATCGGACATCTTTTGCTGCATCTTATCAGGTACATATTGAAGTCTATGAGTTCCAGAGCGGAGCAATGCTTGCTCGATTGGATCCCAGTGAATAGTCGCTTGTGCGCTGT
>LUCH01000999.1:20446-30887 GCA_013368495.1 Paragonimus heterotremus
CGGGATGCACGATCAGTTGGTCAACTGGTCGCTTTTCATAGCTTGAGACAGTTGGATCACGTACTCCACATGCCAGCTGAGCGTTTACTGTATTGAGACCACTGTACTGAGACCACTAGCAGTTGGGTGGGATCGCGTAGTGGTTAACCAACAACGTGGTTATGAAGTATGAAGACCGTAACTGTTCGATTGAGTAAAGTGAGTAAGTGTCGCTTGCCTGCCTGGGGTGCTTGTAATCGCTCGAATGGCTAGCTAGAGACTCTCTCCAATATGACAGTATGCCGCAGTAAGTGGCGTACCTGCATCTATATCATTTCCAGTTCTTCCGCTTAGTCTTCTGGTAGTATTAATTTTTAACCTTTTTTTCTAACGTTTTCATCTTCTAGGGTATTCCATTCGACTATTGAAGTGAGCGGCAGCTCGAGTCACAGTACCTTCTGATCAGGCTCAAGGCTGCTATGATGATGGTGATGACGAGGTTTATTTTAGGCCCCATCTCGTCGGAGATTTAGCGGCCGTGTTGCTTCCTAGATTTCCTTCACTTGGGGCGATTTAATTTGGAACAAAGAGGTCTGGTTTTCATCCTGACGTTAACTTTGTCCATCGACTCTTCTGTTTTAATTGTGCAGTAATGTGTGTATATCTGCGCAGAGAACGAATGTTGGCTATCTTCCTAGATCGTCGTGAGACTTTCAATTCCGTCGGTCTGATTATGCCTCTTAAAGATTGTTGTGCTCAATTCGTGTGTTGAACTTACGCGTACTTTATACAGACACACTAGGACGCTCAAGCGTGTACGGGATTTTGTCCGGTTCATTTTCAAACACCAGTGGTGCTCCGCAACAGTTGAGTTATATCACTCTTTTCATGTGTAATACGTTCGAAGCAGCACCAGAAAGCGGCTATGCAAATGGTGTCGGCCTTCTTCCATGTGACTTAGATAAGGGCAGCATCTTAAATTGTGCCGAATAAAAGCCAGCTGAGAACTTAAACTGTTTGGTGATATGAGTTCGTTGATATAAGCTATGATTTGTTTCGAAAAAGTGTAGCATGTTGCAGTTGACTTTATCTACAACGGATATTTTGAGGAGGAGTGGCCACCGTTGAGGGTTGTCACCCATCTACATGTCGACGATTATACATGTTTCAACTTGAACATAATTCACGTTCATTCGCGACCTCCGCGTTCATGTTGACCTTCCAGCCAGCCTTTTCCGAAAAAGTGCACTAGGCTCGAGATTTACTCTTATCAGTGTTTGCCAGTAATACTTATCCTTTCCGCGGCTGAAATTAGTCCATGTCCCATGCTTTCATGAGATATCCGTTTTGACCACTGCGCCAGTGATCTCACACTAGACACGATCGAGTTACCATTTGAACGCTCAGCACGATAAAACCACACGGCAAACGTACTACAGTGTAAGGAGGGGGAGATGGGATTTTGTAAAGTAAAGAAGGAGGATTTAGAGGTAGAAATACATTTCACGGACACAGAACGCCACTAACTTTTGTTCTTTGCCATATCAAACAGCATCTTCAACCAGTGATGTTCTTTATCCTTTTGACCCTTGTCACGAAACCGGGAATGTTGTACTGAGGCGGCTTTCGGCGTCAGTGCCTTCGTATTACTTTAATCATTGTTTAAATTTAATGATATTTACTGCAAAGCGGTGTCTTGGAAAACTTCTTCGATCTTTCCCTCTTGTATAGCATCACCTTTCGTCCATAAACCATGCAGAGGACTTCGTCGTCGTAAGTCCTAGTACTTTTGGGATTTCGCTCAGGTCGGCTTTTTATAATGTTACGCCTTCCAAGTGAGGCGGATTACTTTAATTCCGGATGCACTTACGGTACGGATTACACTAATTTACTCAAACTTCGGACATCGTACGCTTGCTCGTGTGACGTGTCGTGAGCCGCTGTACGTGTGTATGCTCCGACTGCAATGTCGCAGACACATCTCTCTTACTTAACATGCCCATGTTTCATGACATCATTCCTCTCCCATCCGATTGTTGCTGTTCTTTCAGATCACGTTCAGTGACTGCGTGCTCATGGTTTCGAGCATACAACTTCCTAGGATTTGGTCAGGCACACAAATTACCGTGTTCCACGTTCGGTGAGGTTAGATAAGAAGTGGAATTAAGCGCAGACAGACACCACATCATACTGTTTCAAGGATTATCGATTACTGTACACAAACAACACTGAAAGCATAATTTAATAAAATTTATGAGTTTATCACGTGGCTCTTGTCAGTGGGTCTCTTGTTGATGAACCACCCCACTTCTTCTCATCGTAGACGTCTTGGGGCGAAGGAGATCGGCGTTTTTTTAGTGCAATGATGTTGGCAGGGAAGATCTTTGTAGCTCAAGTGTATTAGTAATCCATGCCTGCGCACAATCTTAATGTGGCTTATCATATCTATTGAACACTTCTCTTTATTCCGATGTTTTCTGTAGTCTAAAGCTGCATTTCGTTAGTCTGAGTTGTACCTGTTAACCTGCGACAACCAAATAAATTTTTCTACAAATGATTTGTTATATTGTGCATCTGTACATCCTTAAAAACCAGAGGTTGCCTTGTCTTTTTCTTGATTGTATTGCAATTTATTGTCAGTCGTTATTACACTGCTGTCGACATGGTTGATACTGACACGATCGCGGAAAACATGCTAATTGTCCGCCTTTGACAGTCATTGCTTGTGTACGATTGCGTGTGTTTGATATAGCCATTTAAGCAATGTGACTGTCAGACATCCGATTTCCAGAGACGGTACTTTGAATATTCCCGTGTCTGACGCGATTTCCTTTCGCTGCTTTCGCGGACTCAAACCGATGCTTCCCGTGGCAATCTAAAATTCGACTCGAAACCTTCTTTTACTGGTCCTGCCGCCGGCTCAAAAAAGCAGTGCAGTGTGTGAACAAATTGATACTGGGTCATAAGGTAACTAACATTAAGACTCGCTTTTGCTAACTCAGCATATTTAACCATTTTAGAACTCAGAAGTCTGCTGTTTTTCGGCTGAAGGCTCTATCACGTATAACATAAGATTGTAGTCAACAGCATCTTTTGGATAATTTACCATAACTTGATTGTACCAAACCGTTTTTATATCTTACTCCATAGTACCGTATGACAATATTTCAATTACTGTGTTATAATTTCTAATGACGATTATCTCTTAGCTCGGTATGCGCTGTTTGGTGTTTGGCCAAGCCTTTCTGAACCCAAGTGCAACAGTTTGGCGTGAGATAGAATAACGGTTTATCACGTGGTATGCCTGATGCACAACTTCACTCGCTCTCAGTCATAGGTTCTATGGGTGGACTATCACTTTATCAGTAGCGAGTTATGAGCGAAAACCTTGTTTTTTGTTGTTGGGCTTTTTGAGTTTAACCCAGGGTTTCATTTTACCAGTCACCATTGTAGCGCGGTTGACAATGGTGATGGTGGTACTGGGTTGTCAAAATGGTAAGACTTTCATAAACTATATCGATTGCTACGTTTTCCTGATGCAGAATGCGTTAAAAGTAAAAGACAACCAATATTAACTTCGCAACCATCTTTACTTTGATAATAGTATTACTAGGGTAGCCTGTTCCAGACTATTTCGGTAAAGAGAATCAGTTTGAATTATGTTTCATCAGAGAGAAATTATCTGCCTTTTATTTACATAGCTACTTCGTTTACACTTAGCGATAGTCTGTTACTGCAATTTTTCTCTCAGTAGTATGTGCATCTGTTCTTCGCCATCGGCTCGATGTCCAAGTCCGCTCATCGTGATCATAACTGTGCGCTAGATGTGTTGGATCTTTGTTCATCGACACGTTGTACCATTTGTGAGACTCAGAGCGACCTAACTTTACATTTGTTAAATCATGTTGAAGGTACACGTTTGTGGATCGTCATAATACAGTGAACAGATTACGAGCACGGGATTGAATAAGAGAATGGAGTGCCCGCAAGCTAGGCTTTATTCATGCGGAAGTCCACAGTATTAATTGAAGTGGGAAAAACGGTAATACGCATGCAACTTGTAACTCGTAAGTATGCAAATGTCTAGCACTCACCATCCTATAGAAATACTTATTAGTGTGTTTACCTGAAGCTTACGGTGAATGCACGTTGGTTGTGATTATGCCTCGCGGTTGCGTCTTGTGCACTATGGTTATTGTTATTATTGGTGTACATAAAATATTTGATACATTTTCAAACTGATGTATCAGATAAATCATTCATTTAGTTCTGAGCATGTGAATCGGATGCGAGGAATGTTATTGCCCACTAAATCTGTTTATCGACCTGCGCAATAGCCGTGAGCATCACCTTGTCAAACGATGGGACGCTCCATCTTCCCTTTCCAGTCCGACGATTTCCCAGGGGAACATTTCTTGTCAATTGGGGTGGACAGAAACCCTTCGAACATTTCTGAAGTAACCTTTGGTAATTTTTTGTTTAATTGTTCTCCAGTCCACCCCGATCATTGGCCATTTAATGTTCTTAACCAGTGTTTGTGGTATATGTCCTTCAGCGTCCCTATCTCAGAAAATATACGGGCCAATATTCATCCTAGGTTTACTGAGTTATTTCATCCTCAGGATACGTTCCTATTCAATACTAAGGTGACTTTTTCTCGTTGTCCTTTGGTTTAACTTGGGAGGAAATATCGAGATTAGGCACCATACTTTTCTGGTTAAAAGGGAACTGGTTGCTGATCGCAGGGTGGGCGATCCGAGTTCTATCGGTACGTTTTTCCCCGTTACCATTCCATCGCTGTTTTGCGGTGTTTATGGCGTAGATGGAAGGCGACATTTTACTCGAGGCTAGCAGAATGCTGTTCTCTCCGGCAGTGGTTGTCTTGATCGGCGGCTTGGTGTTAGTGAGATCATATTTTAAAGAAGGGAATCTTAGCAGACTACTCACACCGACCTGATAGACAGAGTAAACATTTCGAGGAATATTTCAGGTGGTCTAAAGCGCATCACGGATGATGAAATCCGAACAATCAGCTGCTGTGCTTTTAACGGTCGGAAGTAGAAGGGGCATCGGAGCTTAAGATGTTAAAGCGTAGTAATACCTTGAGTTCATACTTCCTCTTTCCTTCACTTTTCATAGATGGTGGTGGTGATCGATTTCTATCAGTACTCATGACAGTCAAAAGGTTTATGAAACTGAAGAAGTACCTGATGCTAAAGCTTTATTCCGTTTTCCATAGGACTAGAAACCGATGTAGTGATCACAAAAGATTCAATCATATCTGTATCGCTCACGACATTGCATAAGGCAGCCTAATCCAGGAACAGTCACACTAGTGACAAAAGCGCAAGATTATCACTGTATACATTGTAAACGTTTTTGTCCTATGGCAGATTTTGGAGTATCGATACTCTTGTCCCTGTGGACGATCGTGTAGACTGTTTTCCGTTCGGTTGCTCGTAATTTTTTCCTTAACTGCCAACTTCACACAGTTCGAGAGAAACATATGAATGTGTTAAACTGACTGTATGTTCACTCTGCGAACTAGCCGAGGATTTATGGAGAAGCGTTTCGTTGGCTCATTACTGCGAGTAGTTTTTGCCAAGGGTGTTCGATCCCCTGTTCTCGGCCAAGTTTGTCGTGGACAGCGTTTTGAGGAATTTGCTCCGGATTTTGCTGAGGTAGTATGGGGTTCCTTTTCTGCACGTAACTGACCGACATGAAATATGCGGGTGAAGTTGCTTTGCTTGGTCTTTTTGCCGATGATATGCAAGTGACTGGGGTGTTCGGAATGCGCATCTAGCCTTCGAAGCACAGTATTGCCTCAAAACTGGGGCGTTTCAACTTCCACAATCTCTATTACATGCAGTTCGCTTGAGACTGTGGACCATTTCACCACTAAGGTAGGACAATCTCGTCGGCTTGTACTTTTGTCGTTGAGGTAGTAGCGAGACTCGCGGAGGAATACTTTCATCGTCTGTGGCAACGAAAAGGTTTATGGATATCGCTGAAAAGTGCCGTGTGTAATACTGATGTGTGATTTCTTTTTCTCTGTGATTCGGAACGTGGCTAATTCATGGCAAAGATGCAAACAGACTAGCCATGTTTGTTCATCATTGTCTCCAGCAGTTGACTCACTTCAAGTAGATTGATCCTCTTGACGATACGGCCGTTCGTCAGTGCGTATTGCCGGATCGCTCTGATACGTGGTCAGTTGGTCAAAAAATACAACTGAACAGCCTGTAACATGCTCCCTATTCACGCTGCTCATTTACCTCGTAGAACATTATTCACGGAATCCACTTACCGATGCGTCGAATCACGAGGTGATGACGACTAATTCCAACGAGTTAGTTGGGGCATTTGCATTTGCCCGAATGAGTGGGTCCGTCCTTGATTGCAGTCACTGTTTACTGACACCGTTTCTCTGCAGGTGGGTGTTGACGTCTGTGCTTTCTGTATATTGAGTACATTCAAGTTGTTTGAAGCTTAGGTACGTTGCATGTAATTTATAATCCTACTCCGTCTTTTTTTTTTCAAATACAGCTGCCCAAATCCTTTGTTCGTACCAATACTTCTGTTTTTAATGACAGGTTTGCCTGGTTTACTTATTACGTAGCAAGTGTACACGCGAGAAAATAGTCAATCCCCTCAGTTATGGTAAACAGCATTACAGGGTTTGCTCATTATGTGTCTGAAAATATCTTAGTAGAAACGTATTTGTTTTGATTGTTGGCTGTCTCTAAAACAAGTGCAGATTGCTGAGATTTTATGAAAAGACGACATATTTGTAAATCGGTTCTCTGTCCTGAAACACAAGTTGAGGACTGGAAGTATTTATACTGGACAACAGTTCAGCATGATAAATAACATAGTTTCAGGTGGAATTAGTAAATACATCTGTTTAACTTTGGGCAGTTGAATGTCAGTTTTACGATGAACTTTACCAAGCATAACCAGATACATGCATAGTTCAGCTACTGAAAGCTACAGTTTTGCGATTTTGAGCCCTAACGTGAGGTGGCGTCCCGCAACATTACACATCTCGCGTAAAAACTGGACATAATTTCGAATCTGCTTAGGATAGGTTTCGTTCGTTAGGCTAAACACTTCTAGTTTGTCTACATTATAGACGGTAGCGTGAAAGATTTGTAGCTCAGGATCTAGATGTTGTTGGTATTGGGTTACTCACCAAGTGGACTGTTTATTTTTCAGACGTTTATCTACTGATATTATGGGTAACATTGTGTTTTTGTGAGCCTCGCGTCAACCACTACTGTTTTGTTGTCACTGATGCTATTGTTACCGCTGCTGTCGGCTCCGGTAATAACTTTGGCCAAAGTGCTGTGGGACCTGACAGAAATTACGTGTATGTGTTCGTGTATTTGCCATTGGAAGGTTGTTGGTTGTTCAACTTATCCCTCATGTACCTTCCGGTATGCCCGACAGGTGGTGTTCTCTAGTGAAGTTTGTTGGTTTATGAGAAGAAACACGTAGTAGACAAGCTCGTTTTCGATTATTTAATCTATAACAGCATCATTATGATCTTCGGATAATCATTCGCCTAATTGGCCAACCAACTTGACTTTGAGTGGTATAAATTGATACTTAGAGTAACTCGTTTCTTCCATATGCCCGTTCCTGTGCGCTACCTTCACCGTTATCTTGTTGTCTCGTTACATATTCATGTACTTTTTTTCCTACAGAAATCCCGAGGGATTAATCCAGTTCATCAGACAGTATTAGAAAATAAATGATCGTTTTATTTTCGCACACTTTTTACAATATACGTGCTTACTTTTTTTGTTTAGAATAAACGAAAAAGTGACTTTGTGTCATGGTTGTCGTTTGACAACTGTTTGCTAATGTTGATTGTTTGATGTATCTTTTCCTGTGTAATAATTTGCAGTAAATAATGGCATCAGCAAAACAGGACAGTGCGACTTACAATATGACTTGTCTTCTGCGCGAATGGGACCGCGCACCAAGAGAGAAACGTCGACAGTTCTTGCAAGATTTTATCAGCCAACATCATGATCGCTCCGGTCCGGAACTAGAGTCCGAATTGGCCCAGATGGCTAGCCTTTTCCTTGCTCGCATTTGTGTCTGGATCAAACTCACGTAAGTTAATGTTACTGGTTTTATTTTCATGTACGTCTTGCTTCATATCGGCTCGATTGCTAGTGGTGGGAGCCAGCCTGCTACATAATTGATTCGCTTTTTATTGACAACCTCGTTTATCGTCAACTACGTGATTGTGATAGATCCTTCTAGCCCTTATCTATATGAATTTTCACACTGTGACTAACATTCGAATTGTACATTTGCCCACTGATAACATTAATTTTCTTTGCACTTCCAACCGGACTTCATTGGATGGATCTGATGATCACTCATACTACAGACACTGAAGGTGCAAGACGAAAAAACATTAGTTGGGCGCATAGAAATGAAAGGATTTACTAGTAATTTGTGTACTAGACTCCTGGGCTTGTGTTTCCCACTAGGGAGGCCATTGAGGGGACCGACCAAAAATCTTTCTCAGAGCACCTCTTTTTGTTTGAGAAGGATATAGGACGGCTATAAGAAAGCTTATTTTTATGTTATTTATGACCACTTGCACAGTGTATTTTTCTCCCTGATTACCATACATTTGGTATTTACCACGATTTCTACATTGTCTTCAAGACGTTTGCGCTTATGTTGGTGACAAATAAGCGTTACTCACTAGTTTGATATTATGTTTGAGCGTTTATGTTCATAAGTGCTTTTGTACAAAGTACTTTCCATACTAAAAGCTGATCAATGTATAATAATACTAGAGACCCTAAACTTATTCAATAGCGCCAAGCTGTTCGGACGGGTTGTGGTTAGTCTTATATATTGTAAGAAAGTGGTCGCCCGGGCGAAAATAAAAGAAGAAAGCCATGTACTGAAAGGTCTCTGTTCGCGACATTCATTCAGTTGATATGTAGGTATAGACAGACACTTCGTCAGTACCGTTGACGCTGGAATGAAAGGCGAGCGAAGACAGACCGACAGGCGAATACGTTGAGCAACAGGGCAACCTTATATCGACACATTTATTTGTTTGATAACGGATCCCGGTGTGGATTTGAAGCGTCACAGTAAACCGTTCACTACTCACTGTTTACTTCTTTTACATGTTATGTACATATATGTGTGTATATTATCGTTTTTATTTCTGGACCCAGATAAAACCAGGAGGCCCAGACCTAGACAGGAGGACGATTAGGGTTCTGAACTAAGATATTTCACTCAATGGCCTGTGCCCCAAGGCAGCGGGCGAGTGGCAGTGTATCAAAACTGATACTTTTCCCTGAAACGCGGAGGACCATGGACTGTGATTTGTCAAACCTCTACCTATTGGCTAGCCTGGTATGCGTGAATCTGTCAGTATGATAATCACACCGTCCCGTTTAGCCCGATAGGTAATGGAGAAGTGCTAGTCTTTAGACGGCGTCTAGCCCCAGCCTCACTGAGATTTGTAGCCTCAAAGTGCAAAATGCTTTTGCAAGACTGTTGTGATTACGTAGATTTAGATTTGGATAATGAAGTGATGCAGGTTGCTGACCGGTTTGTGTACTTGAGAAGCTGCATCAACAGCGGTGGGAATGTAGTCCAGAGTGAAACAGAGGCCTGCATCCCCCCATGGTTGAGACAGTGTTCATTAATCCAGGACATTTCTGAGAACAACGAGACCCCTCTGTGAGGCCTATGAGTAGCGTGTATAGGGCGACAATGCGGGCTGCATTACTTTACGGCAGCAAAACGTGTCCACTCAGGGTAGGGTAGAAGACGTTAACCGGCTTCAGGTATTTGACTATCGATATCTGCGTTCGATCGCTCATGTCCAGTGGCACCAACCAGTGACCAACGAAGAGGTTAGGAAACAAGTTCAATCCTTACATTTGCACAAACATGGATGGCTAGTTCATGTATTATGGATGCTGGCTAGTCGTCTGCCACATCGGGCACTCTTTACTGATGATGCGGCCGACTGGTGTGAGGTGCGATTTGAACAGATAATGACGTAACGTTTAGAAATGAATTTGTTTAGTGAGTAGTTGACTAGTGTAGGTGGAGTGTGTCTCCGTAGCTGTTGGCCTCGCGACTCACAGAGTCTCATTGGTTGGAGAAGTTAGGTGAGATGACGGTTAGTCGGCTCAGTGCCTTGTTGTTTGCCAGTAAGGTAAGTGCACTAAATGAGGCGGAGCAGTGAAAGCCTTAAGGAAGTTGTGTTGTTAATGACGTCTTACTTTCACCCATAGTTCGGTTGTTTGTTTGCAAAGTGTGGACACCTTGGTGTTGGTTGTTCCAATGTGGACAAAACTATTTTCGTTTGTTGAGGTCCCTTCCTCTCTCATTCTTTTTCCCCTCCTCTTTCTTCTCAGCAGAAACTGTTTTTTCTCTTCACGGTTGTGTGATGGTTAAGCCGCAT
>LUCH01000999.1:42730-111748 GCA_013368495.1 Paragonimus heterotremus
TCCTGACCAACTTTCTCCGAGCGACAACAGTAAGCCCTTTATATAGATTCATTTCTTTGCAACAATTTTGTCCAGTCCCCTGTTTGCTGATACAATTGTTCTAAGCACCTATTCCTTCCGTTGAACACAATCCAATTCATTACTGTCGCATGGGTAATGTTCATGAAAATGGAAACATAGTTGAGTGACAAATGTTTCTCGAGGTTCTCTTGGTAACTAAAATTCTGTCGTGATCTGTTTATCCCTTGTGTGAGTTATATTTTCAAACCAACGACCATTGTGTTTCCAATCAAGCATATATTGCTCACTTGATCACCAATCCTTTGGGTTCCTCTTCAGCGGACTAATAGTTTGTGTCATATATCCACTAGTACTGACCACTTTTTGTTGACACTGCGGCCGACTGGCTCAAGGTGCGAGGTGGACAGATGATGACCTGGCAAACAAATAAAATCGTTCACGAAGAGGTTGGTCACTGTAGCGCGGGTTCGTCTTCCGGGCTAGGGCCCTCGCGACTCACAGAGTCAGTGGTTTGAGACATTATTTGAGATGGCGGCAAACCGAGTTTAGTGGCCTGCGTGTTGTCGTTCTTTGCCCGAGTTGTCTGTGAAGTGAGTGCACTTAATGACGCGGGGGCAGTGGAAGCCGTAAGGAAGCTGTCTTGCTGATGACGCTTTACTTTTACTTTCACTTACAGCTCGGTTGTTTGTTTGTTTGCAAGGTGTAGACGCCGTGATGTTGTATGTTTGAATATGAACGTAACTATTTTTCAGTATTTAGGGACCCTTTCCTCCCCCTTCTCTTTTCTTCTCTCTTTCTCTGTAGTTTTTTCCCTTCGTGGTTGTGTGGCAGTTAAGCATCGATGTGAACCACAGATGTATTGCTGTCTGCGGTGGTGATGATGCTCTAAATTTGCAACGCTGAAGATTACGAGTTCGAATCCCATTCTGATTATCTGTACCTATTAAGTCCAAACGAGGACTACATCGACCATGGAGTGCTAGTTCGAAAAAAGATCGATAAACATTAGTACTGTGTAAATTTGTAGTTACTGGCAACTTTGATAAACGGCATACTAATTGCTTGTAATCACTCACTGGAGCACTCATTTCTCTCACGATGTTAACCACAACAAAATCTAACAGTTTTGTCGTGTGGTGGTCGTGGGAAGATGGGTGACGTTATTGCATATGTTCATCTAATTTGTACAGTTCGAGTGAATTCCTCGACTAAACACTGCGATTATTCCCGTGTTTCTCATTGTCACAGTTACATGTCTGGGACCTGTCTGACGGAACAATTACAGGCGCTTCACATTTTTTTGTCTGCATCTTGTAGGTAAGTTCGGATCTTTCTTGTTTGCAACAGCCTTCTGGAATAGTAATTTTTCTTGTCTTCAACTATCATCAATCTATCTGGGAACGTGATCAACGTTCAGTATTTTGGTCTTTCCTATTTTTTCAAAAATCCCTCTGAAGGGTATTGATCGAATAAAGTCCACTGGCATTAAAACTATTTGTCTTTACTTACTCCTCTTTGCTATAAAACAGTTCGTCCTGTTAGTATGACGCACTGCAAATCACTAGTCAGTTCAGTTCTTGCGTGTTTCAGAAACAGCGACTAAATGTTATTAGGTGTGGCTTCTTATGAAACAGCTGGGCAGGAATATATAGCGTGGGACGTGCAATTTAGACATTTGTACTTATACATACATACTCCATACCGGCGCATAATCTCTGCTAAAGTTACCAGAGTGTCATAGCCGCTTATGTAGATAGATTTTGATGCTACATGATCTTATCCCTGGTAATTCATGTAATCTGTTTCTCTCATAGTCAAGACATCGCGACCAAACGTCATCCACATCAGAATTCGTATTTGTGGCGACCCGTACTGAAAAGTATGTGAATTGTGAATTACGGAATCTTCTACTGAAGTTTGTTTCACATCACAGTGACTTGCACATGACATTCAAAAAACTAAAAGAAGTCAAACTTTTTGCTTGTACAACACTTGACGAAGTGTGGTATGTTGAATTGGACACGCGTGTCTGATTCCGTCAGGCTGCATCACTTACTCGAAAACATCCACATTGGATCCGGTTCGAAGCAGAATTGAGTTCGACAAATGAGGCAGCCCTCCATTGGATATTCTGAACAGTATCGGAGTGATTAAACTGCGATCCGAGCGTTACATATAAGCGAATAAGGTTGAGTGTTAGGTGATTTAATTTGATCACTTTTGACGTAACGTCCTGTGATGAAATGAATAGTGAGATTGCCTCATAAATACGCAAACTGAAGCTCAAATTCCTGATGGACGAAGGATATGCAGCTCTGTTAAGGAAGGGCGAAATTTCTCGAAAGGGGCTGGCCGAACAGTCTATCTGAATACGAATGTTACGATTCAGTGTGTTTAATTTCCTATGTATTTAACAACATTTTTGATTTGATTAGCTTCGAATGATGATGTGAACTTATTTCACTTGCAACTCAGTTTATGGCTTCAGGTTTGCCTGACTGGTTATATATTTTGGGTAACTCCACAGCCGCCGTTACAGGTTAGGCTGGAGCAAGTGTGGTCCTCAGCACGATGGCTGCAGCCGCATTAGTAGATTGGATTCCTGTTAACAGTAGACTTTGTGCCGTCCACTTGGCAGGTTCAATCAAGACCAGCTCTAGACGCAAACCTTTCAGAAATTTATTCACTGTATCTGCTTAAGCTTTAACCGACTGTAGTGAGGTCGACGTCAAGGAAGCCTTTTACTTGGATCTGGCCGCTCTCCTTCGGTCGACACGTGGATATGATATAGTCGTTCTGGCCGGAGATATGAATGTCCAGGTCGGCCACCTTGGTAAAGCCGAACCTCGTTTAGGTAGCAAGTTTGGGATAGCGTCACACCGATCAGATAATAGTGGGCGATTGTTGCAGCTATGCGCTGAGCACAATATATTTGTAACCAGCACTAGTTTTAGGCATCATGCACATCATTGATATACTTGATGTCAACCTTCTGCAAATCAGGTCTGGTCTCAGACTGACCACATAGCTGTTAGTTACAGGTGGCGTGTCCATACCCTGTCTATCTCTAATTGTCTGTCACATATAACTTGCATGTTTTACGTTTGCGACTGATGAGAGTAAACGAAATGTTAACATATCGCAACATATGTCTTCTTTCTGCACTGATGAAGTTATTGAAGGGAACCCAATGTTTCAAATAAACAAACATTGGATTTCAGATAAATCTCTGGAGTTGTTAGAAGCCAGGCGGAACATTTCTCCTGGTAGTTCACATAACAATTTTAGGAGGTATATCCGTAGGAAACTGAAACGTAGTGTAAAGGCTAATCGTGAGGCTTAGTTAGTGAAAAAAGTTAAGGAAATGGGAACCGTCTTTGCCTCAGGGAACACTGGCAAACTCTTTAAGTTGATCCGTGCTACTGGTCCCAGGCGACCATCTGTCAGTGAAGCTGTCAGCGAGGCAGATGGCGCAATAATTTGTAATTAGTCCAGAAGGTTGGGCGTTGGGCGGAACATTTTGATGGTCAATTTAGCTGGCCTCCTGCTTCGACCGTGCTGTCTCCACAAACTTCTGATGTAACGCCCTGGTCGGTAGATTTAGAACCACCCACTGAGACTGAGGTTTGCAATTGCCTCTTGGCTCTCAATCGTAATCTGGCAGCTGGTCCAGATGATCTAGTGCTAATATTTTTAAAGAAGGTGGAAAGGTGTTAGTTGAGGCCTTGACTCAGCCGTTTCAACTTGTGTAGATGACGGAGACCATCACCGCGTGCTGAGATCACTCTATAATAGTCCCCATATTCAAGAAAGGTATCAGGGGCTCTTGCACAAACCATAGAGGTACTGATCTGACCCCAGTTGTTACCAGGATTCTGACATCCACCGTATTTCGTCGACTCACTGCAGCTCGGGAGGCAATCATTACGAAAGGATAGGTAGAGAGTGCCGTCCTGGGCGGAGATGTATAGATTACTTTTTTACTCTTCGGTAAATGTTGGAGTAGCGTCATGTGTGCCGCGGGCTAAAAATGGCCGTGTTTCTCGTCTATAAAAGTGCGTTCGATTCGGGGGATCGATCTACACTTTTAGAGTAGCTTAAATGCACGGATGTACCGACCAAGTATGTTAACATACTGTCGTGACTGTGTGGCAGTTGAGCATCAATGTGAACTACTGATGTATTGCTGTCTATGAGGATGATGATGATGAGCGGTTGACTACATTGTCATATCAGCTATTTACCAGTTCCAGCTCCGCATATTTTCCAAATAATCACCGAAGGTAATTGGATGATGTTTTGTTTGTTTGGAAAAGGTGTTTTCATTGGTTGGCACAGGCTACTGCGGGAGTTTATTTCATTTCTAAGAGTTGCTTAGTTATCACTACAACGCGGACACTAATCTGCTGCAGGAATTCGTTCTTACAACTATTCTCATAAAACATGTTTTATTTACCTCCAACAGTTTCTCGATGACTGACTGACTGCCGTGCAACTTCCATGAGGCCTGATAGTGCAGGCAAGATAATGATGGTCATCACTGTATCCAATTACATCACGCTAAGTCGCCGTGTCATTTTATCTGAATGTAATTTCTGTTACCAGCATAAACCGTAAAGCCTTTGAAGCTGGTTGAGAAGGGTTACCGTCACTGAGGTTATCCGAGCCTGAATTTAATCAATTGTGAGTTTAACGCAAACAACAAAACTTAGGTAGTTTTCGCTGTTGGAGAGCATTGTTGTTAAACTATATAAAAGCTGAGTAGACATTGAAGAATTCTGTTGACATGCGTTAGTGAAAGATGACTTAGAATTTCGTTTCAGTCATTTATACGCTGTACACAATGTGCACATTCCGTGGGTCAACCACAGTTTGTTTACAAAGAATCCTTGAGTTTGGGCTGGTTGGAGGACACACAGCTGCAGTTTTGTTGTTTAGTCTGTCATGTTGAGCGACAGCCATTGTTGTTGATCATTATGAACTGTGCTTTGCAAGTTCATTTGCCTGCGGCTGTACAGCCTACTCGGAATAAAATATTTTTTGGTATAAACTGCGAATAAAGCTTTGCTGTTTCACACAGAATTTTAGTAAATCAACATAAAAGGTATTTCAGAGCAAATTGTGGGCAATCGGTATTTTGTTTTGTTGGCACTGTTTCACCCCTGACACAGAAGCTTTTTCTGTGCCACGAATGAGACGTTTTCAGTAGAACAAATTACCGATTGTCTACAAGTTGTTCTGAACTAACGCATGTTCAGTCGGTCTTAAACTTATTCCACCAAATAAAAAGTAATAATAACTAACAGTAACCAATAATAAAATGAGTTCCTTCGTCTGGGCTATCTATCTCTGAGACCCTGTTAAATTTGATGTCACGACAAAGCAGCTTACGAGGTTTTCTTTTCATTGTTTTCACAATTTTCGGATAGTGCATCCTTCGACAATCCATACCTTTATCGCACGTTTTTTTATTCCTGCAGTCACTCATATCTTCTTGAGTTTCTGGAACATGGTGGCGTGCTTTGTCTACAAGAACTGTGCGTTTCATCACAAGGAAAAGAAGTAGACAAACGTTGGGCTTTGAAAGTTTTGTCATGTGTTGCCAACGCAGGCACTCGATATAAAGAGACAATCTGCGAATGCTATGGTATGTCTTCTTTAACGGTTGCTCAAATATCCAAAGAGTTACATCTTTAGCGGTAGACTTTTTTTCTTATCGAATCGGACCCTCTTCTTTACGGACTCGTATTTTTGACTCTAATTTTTGAATATAATTATCAATGCTTGATGTATTTGAAAGAAAATGTATTCTTTATTAGGTAATTCCTTGGTTAAGCCATAACGAGTTAAAAACCAAAAGAGTTATCAGTTTCGCAACGTTTCGACCCTCTCGAAGAGCCTTTATCAAGCGATTTAAATCAGAAAATTTACAATGTACGAGCTTCAAATTAGGCAGTCAATAACTGACACATGTTTGTGTGTTTCACCTGCGTTGTGTAGACAGGCTACCGGCAAGATGTACTAACTTTCGTGAATAAAACGTATTCTATTTATTTGTTAGTACAGATTTTCGGTATTATCAACTGACAGTCTCTTCTACTTGCACTGAAAAGTAGCAAGTAATTTTCCTATCTGCTGACGTTCTCGCCGTACTCTGCCGAGGTGGATAAGTTTTGTTATACATTGTGTTATTTTCGAATATCCTATTCGTTCCATTCCATCCAAATAACTATTTTAGCATCTGTCGGATTTGCCCGATGAGCAAAACCCATGCGCCTCAACTTAGATTTCCCACGTTGCACTTCTTTTCGGACAATCGGACTTTTGGTTTTATTCTCTCTCTGTCTCTACCGGTAGACCAGGTCCCTATGTTAGCAATCACGCGTCTCAATCGATCGTCGTCTAAGTCGCTCCTCACGTTTCCTGGTTGCTTCGCCTAGTTCGCCCATTCTTCTCTTTTTTTTTGAGTTTTTCTCTGAGCAAACCGTGATTGCAGATGAAGACTTACTTGCCTGTCCGTGTGTTTTAGCTTGTGGTGTATAGTTACTTTCTCCGTGACTCTATAGTCGTTGATCTGGTAATTGTGATTTTGCTACACTACTGCCTCTTTTTTCCATTGATGTTATTGATTTTGTCATCATTACACTTAATTAGTGGCTACTTCTGTGTTATCTATTATACAACCTACGGTCCTGTAACAAATCGATTGAATCGATGATCTGTGCAACCGTTTACTTTTTTCGCCTACCTTATCGGGATATTTCCTTCATTCCTAAGACGCCGACTAGCTGGCGAAGCCAGGTTGCGATGTTTGGTTTTTCCGTCAACTCGGTTTTTAGATTACAGTCGTTTCATCTCAAAATGGGCAGCATCATCAGTCAACATCATTCGACAAACCCCAGCCAGGTTATGGAATACACGGATTTCTTTTCACTGGTTCCTGAAAGCTCGACAGTTGCAGTAAATGAATTAATTTGTCGCCTTCTCTGAGTTCGGCGGAGGTCACGCACCAATCAGAAGTCGGAAGGAATTACGTTACGTCTCTTTGTCCATGACGTTTGTCTCACTTAACCTAATCGAGTTGTTCACTTGCAGGAGCGTTTGAGCAAAACCCTGGGCAATGAGGCCTGGTTTGTTAGTCGTCAAATTTATGATAGTTAGCTGTCTGAAAAGTACGAGTTTCTGAGTTTCATCGTAGAAAAGCATAGTAAATTGTTTGCCTAGATTTATCATTTACTCTGTTAAAAATAGCGCGAAGAGTTTGATTCCGAAGTGATATTGCATTTTATCCGATCATACAAACCTGGAGGAAAGTCACGGGTACACGTTTTTCTTCTTATGTTCCCCATGTTGTTGTTATTGTTTCACAATCGAAGCAGCGCACTTGAGCTATAGATTTGCTTTCGAATGTGTTGAGTACATAGGTATACATGTAATTAAGCTATAATTTAGCTTGTTCAAACGACGAAAGGTCACATGACCCTTGTGTTACACTGTTTCATTACGTAAACTGATGGCTAAGTTGAGATGTAAGAGATGCGCGCCGACCATACGGAACGCTACTTTTTTGTATAGTTGACCATATTTGTGAGAGGTTGCACACGATTAGCATGGGTTGCATACTTATTTACTGTTGGTACTAATATGTCGAATTGACAAAATTACTGTGCCTTTCAGTTTTTTCCACTGCAGGTTGCTTTCAGTATTGTTACAGTCAGAGTTATAGTACAGCTGTGACGTTCAAAGAAGGGCCTGATAGTCAGATAATTATTCGATGAGGTATCGAAAAATTCCTGTCTGATAACATAGACTTGAGACTTGAGAATCCAAAACCGTGGTGTGTAAAGAGCTATATTTGAGGCGTTTCACCTAGGGCTGTTTTTCACCATTGTTGCCACAGAAAACTGGAAAAAGTCTATATTTTTATGCCTGAACATATCAGCTGATACTAGCATTCTTAGAGTCTTGCTTATCATTGGTTATTAAAGACAATGAAATCTCATCCTGAGGTCAATTCATCAACTGAGACAAAAATCAATTTGTGTCTCAAAAGCAAAGTATTTGAATAATAAATAAATAGGAGCTCGTGAGGTTCCAAGACATGCGCCGAAATGATTCTTTTATCCAAATAACATCAGGATTATCGTTTAGTGGTACGCCATTAGTTTCATTTGTTTATGCGCAACGGCTCATATGATACTGTGACCTCGGCTGTCGTTCACCACCACAGTATCGCGGAACAATCTAGAAGAAGATAAAGCTACTTATAAAGTTAAAGACTAGTAAATCAAGACTAAACACAAGTACTGATGGTGATATGAATACAGACGTATCGATTGACAACGGTACATTACCATCTTGGATAACGTTTCTAATCAGCTAGATTAGTGACCGTAAGGAATCCAACAGGACAGGTGTTACTTACCTCACACAACATAACGAAATTACTGATAATTCCTTTTTTGGAATTAGGGAAATCATTTACGGCAGATCCTTGTCACTGAAATTAACGTTATGCATTAGAAATGTATGAGGTAATATGTAATATTAATTAACAGATAGGGATCAGTTACATCGTACCGCAACACACAACCACATATCAGGATCCACCATCATACATGATTGATTGCCTTATTCTCTAAACGGTTGGTCGTACTATACAATCGTCGTGGAAATTGGTATTTCTGCGAAACGAAACATTTCGGAACCGTTCAATTTTATTTGTAGGCTATCAAACTGTTGCCGGATCTAAAAGTATCTAGTGTTGGAAAATATATCTCATTTGAAGAAAATTGTGTAAGCTTACGGAACTTGTTCAAATCGAATGGCATTTGTTTTCTTCATAACATCGACTTCTTATCCTCACCGGCCTGATGTACAATTTAATACTTGTTGGTTACACTTTCCTGGTGTGTAACTTTTTCTTATGGTAGATTTTTCTTTTTCCGGACACCTGGCGAATAAAATATAAGTTCACGTTTGTCTGCACTGTACTTCTGCCTCTGTTTGTCAGTTTTCGTTGAATACTTTTCTGCCTTAGCTGTTCTATTGGGTGTTTTTTTCCAATAAATGACAATTTTTGTGGTTTTCTTTCATAGGAATCCGTGCGGTTGCTGAGTGCATGGCCAAATCCACCTCAGAAGAGACACAAGAGGCTGCTCGCAATTTATTGGAAATTTTGGCAGAGGGTAATCCCAGGTTTGCAGATCAAGTGTACAAGGGTCTGATTGGTGTTCTGCCTTGTCACTCACCCAAAGCACAACAGCTGGCGTTACAGACTATTCGAGTGTTACAAGTGAGTTTTCGTATTACTTGTTACTAACGAGGTTTCACATGCGTTATCATTTACAGAGCCGTATCGGATTGCTGATGCTAAAAAATGGGCCTTTCTTCTTTGTTGCTACTGTTCATTTTCACGAGGCCTGGGATCATTTTTATTTCTATTTCATCATCACTCTCATCACCAGTTTCCTTCTTTCAGTTTTATTTATAGTTCTGTTTGTGTTCAAGAAGCTGGGATCTTTTCTAGCACTGGTATTTTATCAATTCGTCAAAACAGAAAGAAGACAAACATTGCGGGATGTTAATATATCGATTTATCTCATCAGCCGCCTACTGAATACAAACAGACTGTATAACAAAGGTTTTTTGATTAGAAGTTCACTGTGTTATATATTGTTATATATTCTGTTTGTATTTAGTATGCGGCTGATGAGGCAATTCGAAATATTTACATCCCACAACGTTTTTTTTCTTGCTGTTTTGACGAATTGGATCAAGGGAACCCATTGCTGTTATTTTAGTTACAAAGCTTGCTTAGCACGTTTGGTGCAATGTGTTACGTGGTTCTGTGACCATTCTGAAGTCTTCATATTCTGATGCTTACTGCTCACAACACAAAAACAGTTTGAACAATTGGTTGATGTGTTAGTCAATTTTTGAATACAGTCTCTTGTATTTCTTATGATGCTTTTCTCTAAACCCCAACGGTAAACAGCAGTCAAGTTGCCATTCCACTCCTCTCCCACAAGTTACTTTGGTCACCCTCTGATAGGTTTTACGAACTGCTAGCCATGTATTCAATCCCGATTCGATCTCAAGCACGTCCTGTTCCGGTTCATTTCATGTTGCACGTATTCAAGCAGATGGTTGCTTTTGTTCAGGTTATCTCGCTGATCTGGGACGTCACGTGTTGTTCATCTTGGGAACTCGTTTTCCTCCTGCTCATCTACTTGCAACATAATTAGTATGACCTCGGTTTTATACTTTTTATTCTCTGCAGTGTCACCCGAGAACTCGCTTTGTAATGGACAGTTTGCGTACAATTTGGTAAGAATTGGGTGTGATAATTCAACTGTCGACCTACCAACCGATCGATTCTATGGTTCGACTGAGCGGAATACCATTCGCTTTGTTTTTGATTGACACATTTGACGATTGTGGTGTGAATGCTTTTGCTCTAGCTGCTGCATTACTCAATCTGCAAATCTTATTTTATTCTCAGGCTACTCGAGAGACCGCGAACCGCGCCTTGATCGATCGTATAATTTATTTATTGGAGTCGCTACATCTCGAAGTACAGTCGGCCGGTAAGTTGTTTTAAGTGTTGATATATAGTTCATGTTTGTTCTCACATTATTTGTCTATCTAACATGTTCACTTCAGATTAGATTAGGCTAATGTTTCTTCAATTATTTAACTTAGTTACGGCTGTCGGTATTGACGTATGAGAGGGTGATAAGTAGTTTAATATTCCAGTTATCGTGTTGACAAATTTCATATCATATGTAATATCTGTTATGATCGCAACTGCCATATAACTTGACGTGATTTGACTTCGCTTTTCTGGGTACCTTGTTTGTTTGTTTGTTTGGCATCTAAAAGACGTCCGATTGTCGCTGAAAGGAAGGGTATATAATGCCTGTGTGCGTTCCATTTTGCTTTATGGTTCGGAAACGTGGCCTGTCCACAAATAAGTTATCAACAGACTTGCTATGTTTGACCATCGTTGTCTCCGCCAAATAGCCCACATCAAGTGGACTGATTGCGTGAGCAATGTGGCCGTACGCCGGCGCGTATTCCGGAACACTCGGGATGCGCGATCTATTGGTCAACTAATCACGGTACACAGCTAGCGTTGGCTGGGTCACGTACTTCGTATGTCATCTGATCGTTTACCTTACCGGGCCTTATATACTGAGACCACCAACAATTGGGTAAAACCGCGTGGTGGTCAAGCAACAACATGGTCACGAAATGTGAAAATTCTGACTGCTGCATTGAGCAAAGTGTGTGGGTGTCGTCTGCCTGAATGGGGTCCTTGTGATCACTCAAACCGCTTGTTAGAGACGCTATCCGAGATGGCGATGTGTCGCAGTCAGTGGCGTACCTGTATACATACCATTTCTAGTTCATTTGCTTAGTATTCTTTTAATAATTTTCACCCATCCTAGTAACGTTTTCTTCTAGGATATTCCACGTCACTTTTGAGGTTAGTGGCGCCCCGAGCTACAATAACTTTTGGTCAGGCTCATGGCTGCTATGATAATGATGATGTTTGATGTTCAGGTGATTAGCCCGTTCATTGTTACCTTTAACGGAGTTGCTGGTGAAGAAAACGCCGTTACTGAATAGGAGTATTGAAAGCTGTAAGGAAGCTGTAGACCTTGTCTTATTCTTTCATGTAACTCGGTCAGTTGTTTGCACAGTGTGAACACTTTCATTGTGAGAACTTATAATTAAAGTCCCATCTCTTTCCTCTTTCGATATATAAGCTAGCACTGTATTTTTCGTGGTAATACAACAATTGGGCATCAGTATCAACTATTGTTAAGTTATTGTCGATGATAATGGTCGCCGTTTTATCTCTTGTCTGTTGTGTGATCTAAGTAACGTGTGTTGAATTGTATATGATCGTTGATCTCCAATGCAATCGTTTGTCTGTATCACGAAAGAATCAGATAACCTGAATATAATGCTCTTAAGGTTGTTGGTGAACAATTTATCTGGTTTTGTTAGGTCGTTCTGGTACGTGCGTTTGTTTCGTAACATGGGACAGTCCGAATTTCCATACAGTTTATATAATTACTAAATGCCGTGGGCGCTACTGTATGCTTGGGAGAGGGTAGAACTAGAATTGTAAGTGTTGTCATCTCTATTATGCTAATTACTCTGCAATCCCTATTCGTATTCAGAGAGAATTTTGTTGTCTTTGAGAAATTTTAGATTTTAACTCCTTGGGTGCATGATGCCCATGAAATTAACCCTGGTTTCTTGCTTCCATTGTTACAATGAATTATCGGGATTTCGCGAATCTAGATCCCAACTCCGCGCATGCCTGTTTTAATTTGAAAACCCTGGTTCTTCTGTGTATAATTATTTATTTCACTGCTGCAAATTTTTATTGTTTTCTGCACAGTCATCGAATTAGTGCGAGACCTCATGCATTTCGACATTGCTGATGACATTTTGATGGCCCTTGTCACACTTCTTCGCCCGCAGCGTGAAATTCAGTTGGGCAAGTTATTTACTGAGGCAGCATCGGGTTCAGATATCAGCTCTGGATTGTCGGATGGTGAAGGCAGCGAAGGTAGGTTTCTGTCATAAACAACTGGACGATCGTCAGTGCGTGACCCATTGTAATACATTGATAACATCATAGGTGTTTGATCATTCTTTATCTAACATACAATTTTGAGAAAAGAAGGTCGATATCACGGAGTTTATGCCCAAGTAGTTTTTGTAGCGTTTTTACACCAACCAACACCAGCGTAAACAAATGAAACTTAACATCGAAGAAAAACCAGCTGAATTATTTACACTCAGGCGTGTTTCACCATACAGAACGAGAACCTGTTTGTTAACACACACTTCGGAAGAAATGCAGGTTACCCACCTCAACGATGTATCTACTTTGTTGGTACTTGAACAAACATGTGCACATTGTGGGAATGTCTTGTTTTGTTCAGATTACGGAAACTTGGTGCGTGTGTTCGTTTTTGTAGGTAGACATATTTGTACCGATGATACCATTCATGAAAGATTAGTTTTTTTCTGGAACACACCGTAACTGAATACTTGGTTTAAGTCGTTGATTACGAACTTCAAAGGACGTTGTAATATGGGAGTTCCATTGGGAACAACTATCACATACCTGTACTTCTTTGTATTTTCTATAAAGATGATGTATGCAAACTACACCGTAGTTCTATTCAGAGTATTTCGCATTCTGACGCTTTTAATGTAATTTGTGATTTTCAGTCTTGATATGCAAACTTCTACACTCGTATGTTTGAAGCCAATTGCAGACTAGAATCTCGACACACACTCTGAAATGAGTTCATTAAGGGCTTATGGAAGCGCGTGTAGTCAGACTTGCACACAGGACAGACAGCTTACATCTCCCATCGCATGTTAGATTCCAATTACAACACTAACCGTCTGATCTGACAGCCACATTTCACCTTCTGTATGCAGTGTTGTACTGAGCTTCGCTGAAGCTGTTGCCATCTGAAGGTTGCAACCAATGTTGTACGTCCACGAAGAATTGTTTGCAGCTTTGACGTTAGCATACCAATGACGTTGATTGTGAACTACAATATTTTGGCTCTCTCTCTGCCGTTTATTTTTTCCTTTTGATATATAGGTGGTTTGTATTCGTAAACGTGCAACAAAGTTTACCTCCACTGATGTTGTGCATTATCGGTCTTGTACCTTCTTTATTCCCTCTCAACTTGTACACTCATATGGCTAAGAAAATGCGTTTACTAGTATTAGTTGATCATCTTTTATCATTATTCTAACGTAATGGTTACAACTCTCGTTTATTTATAACTCTTACTTGACCAAAGCGCTACCGTTTTTTGGAACATTACAGGTATAATTTCGATAACTAGTAATCGTCTTTCATTTCTTATTCTGATCCACGCATTTTAAATATATTCATCCGTTTGTGACTCGTTGGATTATGTTTTTCATTCTGGACTGTCTGGGTACTCTGTTAGCATTGTTTCCAGTTTTTTTCCGTTTATCATGTGAGTATCTGGTACCCGATCGTGCGCAACTTTGATTCGTTAACCTGTGCGTTTCGGTCTATGTCTGTTTATTTGAATGCAGGTTTTGTAGACATATTTCGACTTGTAACACGATGGTTGTTGGTTCTGTCTTCTGTTCAGATGTGTCCTGTCTATTCTGCTGGTGTCAAGTTTTGACCAGTTGTTAGATGGACGTCGCCTATCCAACCAATTATATGTTTGTTACATCACTTACAACCATTGCATATTGTTGCAGTGTCCAAATATCTTGATTTTGCTGTTATATTCCAATGGTTAAACTGGCATTTACATCACCGTTTGAGTGTACACTTCTCACTTGTCGTCCAACTTGAAGCAACCGTTTTCAAGCAACTGGCTATCATGATCTGTCTTCTTCCGCTTCATTTGTTGATCTTATGTTGAATCAACTAACTCGTTGTTCTCTTCACATTCCTGACCGACTACTGACAGTGATTATTAAGACGATTGTTACGTTTACACCTGTCATATTTGCTTCACAGTTTGCTGCTAGATATAGGGCGGCTGAACACCGATGTCAACTTCCATTATGTCATCCGTAGTGGTGATTAAACAGTTGGCAAATATGATATGGTCACAGTTAGTCGGTCAGATATTTTGTGTTTAAATGTGTTTGCTCAATGAATTGGGACTTACAATTCTCTCATATTCTACACTACGAACTACAGGACGCCTGATTTGATGGTTCGTAGTGTTCATTTCGAATCCGATCGGTCTTGTCTCTGTTTGGTTCCATCTAGCTGTGATAGTTTGAATGAGTCTGAAACTCGTAATCATCATCTATGGGTCTACTTTATCAGATCGTATGTTCCCTGAAGCTTGTTTGTGACCGAATGACTAAGCCAGTTAGTATAGTTTTTCAACCCTCCGTTGTTTGGGTAGGCACCGTTCATATCGTGACCAGTTTGCGCTGCTACTGATTGTGAGAATCGGACTTTTTGTCAATGCTCAATGAAATCTTCAACCCGCAAACACCAATGTCATCTCCATCAAAGTAGGAAGAAGACATGTTGCGACATATTGGTATTTCGTTTACTTTTTTCAGTCGTAAACGTAAAACATACCAGTTATACACATCATACAGAAGGTGTCATACAGGGAATAGGCACACTTACAAGCACGCCAGACAACTCGATAGGTTGCAGAAACGATAATTTTTACTGATGTCGCTCTTTTTGATTTGTTTTCTAACCTCAGTAATAATCACTTTAAACTGTCTTTATGTCACGAAGTCGAATCTAACAACAGTTTAGTTTTTTTGGCTTATTTGTCACTAGTGCGGATGCGACGTTATAGCACCCACTTCACCAAGAAAACAACATGAAGTTGTCAATCTCTTAAGTTTTGTGGCTTTGTTGCTATTTCACGGAAACGTAGCTTGGCGAAAACACTGTTTCACAGAGCCAGCCGTGTGTGTACCCCTGATAAATCATTGACAGAACAGGCGATTCAGAAACAGGCTTTACCAGCAAATGGATATCCTGAGAAATTCATCAAGGCACGTGGTAAACTGATTAGAAGCACCGAACCCATACTTATAGCTCAAACTAAGGTCTTCTCTGGCTCGAACGTATGCGACTGCACAGTTGTGCTTAGTTCAAACCACCTGAGGGCCGGTTCTCCGTAATCGAGAAGGTGGATCGTCAAACTCTTCTGTTTATCATTTTGTGCACCAGTTCAGTGGCAGTTTCAGTGACGTTTATGTAGGCAGAGTAGATCGACAACTATCGTAGTCAGTGGCTGCGATGGTTGAAACAACTGATGACGCACCAGCATCATCTTGGCGAACTGACTTATCGGAAGCCAACGTCATCATTTGCTAAACACCTCATGACACCTCACCAAGTTTACACAGTAAACTCATTCAAGATAATGTTGCACAGTCGAAACCCAAAATAACTGACCTACTGTGAAGTGATGCTTATTTGAACTTACCAGCCGACGTTATGTGCACAAAAATGGTTGAAATAACCTGTCGGTTTGCCATGGTCTTGACTACACACTACCTGGTTTGCTTGTAGGTGTGTCTATTCCCTGTTTGTCCCTATCTGGTGTATATAACTGGCATATTTTACGTTTACAATTGATGAGAATAAATGGAATGTTAACATATCAAAATGTGTCTTCTTTCTGCATTAGTAAACTGTTTAAATGTGACTGTGTTTCAGACCAGTGTCATCTTTGTTTGGACTCATCAAGTAGGGATAATTCAACTAAGATTGTTAGTTGACCGGTCTTTTGATTGTCACCTGCTGGAAGGTAACTAATACGATGTCTCATGATGCTCATGCTCAACTGTTGTCATTTCAAACTCTAATGACCGTGTCTGTTTCGAACGGGTATCTCTAGGGTAATTTTGTTCCTGTTGGACAATGAACGAACTACCGTATCATATGCTACATTACTTGTTTTGTGAATAACCTGTGAGATTTGGGTCTAGCAGCTATTAGCTCCTTGGGGGTGAGAGGTGTGCTGAGCTTGCTTTCTGGACTGGTTTGGTGATTACGTTATAACCGGATTTTAACAGTCAGCCGTTGCTCTCGGTGGGATCGTTGCTCAGCAAAAATGAGAACAAAACCGTAACGCATAAACGCTTGATCTGAATCCAAGTATGTGTTCCATTAAGACCGACAGTCCTGAATGGGATCCCACCATCTACAACTGTTATTAGGTCTTTCTGAGATCGTGCGTGCTGCGCAGAAAGGGGACGCCAAGTATAACAATGATGCACACGATGTTTATAACTAGTACTGGCTAAAAATGGTTCATGTTCAGCACATAGTTACAACAGCCACCCGCCAGTACCGAGCGATGTGAGGCCAGCTCGATCTTGCCGCTTAAACGAGACACGGTTTTTCCAAGGCGTTCTTATCTCTAACCAAAATGGCTATCAGAACCATGTGTCGATCGAAGGAGAGCGCCCAGATCCAAGTAAAAGGCTACCTTGACGTCGACCTCACTACAGTCGGTTGGAGCATAAGCAGACACGGTGAAAAGATTTCTGAAAGGTTTGCGTCTAGAGCTGGTCTTAATTGAACCTGCTAAGCGGACGGCACAGAGTCTACTGTTAACAGGAATCCAATCTACTAATGCGGCTGCAGCCGTCGTGCTGAGGACCACAGCTACTCCAGCCTGACCTGCAACGACGGTTGTGGAGTCACCCGAAATGTACAACCAGTGTCGGGTAGACAGTGTGGGCGCTGTTAATTCCATTCGTTGACTACTGTCCTGGAATCTAGTCTCTGAAATGCAACACTGACGTTCAACGAATCTAGCGTTCATGCGACGGTGGCCTGTTGACCTATCCGTTTTAGATTGCGAAAGTTGAAGGCACCTATAGTAATCCGTATTCTAGGTCTAAGGAAGGGACGAGGAAGATCTGAGGCTGAATGGTAAGAGATGGAACTTACCGACACATTTTTACTATGATTAGTTATATTTGTTGAATAATCATCAGAAATGGAGGTCGGAAAGTGGGAAGGGTCAGTAGTGGCATGTTTTCGCCGGTTCACCCTGCTGTCTGCCGCAGAAGGCGACCCGGTTTATTCTGCGAGAGGACCGATGCAATATGGGATTACTGGTGTTGAGAGTGTTCATGGTTGTATGTGGGCTGAGATACTGCCAGGACGCCCAGACCTAGACAACAGAACGATTGGGGTTCTTAACCAAACCGTTTGGCTCAAAAGCCAGCACTGCAAGGTATCGAGTGGGTAACAGTGTACGGGAACTGGTACATTTTCGGAAGATGGTACCAACCTTTTTCCAACCCCTCACTTAGAGGACCAGGAGACTGTGGTTTGTCAAACCTTTACCCATTACCCTGCTTGGTGTAAATGATTTCGTCGGTATGGTCGTCTCGCCGGCCAATTTAGCCTAATAGATCGTCTATATGCGCAAACCATCACATCGCGCCAAGATCCAGTCTCCTGTGGCAAACAGCCATTGGATGTCGGAGAAATCCGTGTTGTTAGATGTCAAACAGAACATTCCTGCTGATATTCTATCAACATGATATCCGTAGAAACCTGAAACGTAGCCTGATTACCGATTGGGAAGCTTGGCAGATGACGAAAGTTAAGGAAATGGAAACCACTTTCGCTTCATAAGATGATTGCAGACTTTTCAAGTTTATTATTTGCAGGCACCTCGTAACGAAGCAGCCAGTACGAATCATGTCATTGATTGATCGATCCAGTTCCGGATGGGTTGATTTGCATTGCCTCACAGTTAATCAAGCAGCAGTCGTGCGATCGAACGCCTGTACATTGTCTGAACTGTTTCCTCGCATTTACTTTCTGATGCCCCTATGGCGTGATTTGTTCTGGCGCTCTGACTGTCATATGATCATCTGGTTTGATTTGTTGTTTGTCTTGTCGGCCATGTGTGGCAACCATTTCGCCGTATAAATTTAGAGCTTCTGTGGCCTAATTTTGACCCGTCCTTCCAATAAACGGTATTGCGCGTCTCTTCTCCTTCTCACTTTTGGGTCAGGCGATCGAGCGTGTAACAGAAGAGAAGATCCAATGTTTATTCGCGTCACTGGTCCATGGTGACTGTCATTGAAGTTATCAGGGATAGAAGTGGCACACTCATCCATGATAAGTCCAGAAGGTTAAGGCGCTGAACGGAACACTTTGAAGGTCAGTTTTGCTGGTCTCCTGCTTCTACTGTGTTATCGCCATAAGCTTTGAAGTTAGTACCGTAGTCGGTAGATTTAAGACCAACTGCATTTCGGCTGTCAAACGTAATAAAAGACTGCTGGCACAGGTGACCTTGTGGCGACACTTTCCAAAGAAGATGGAGAGGCCTTAAAGGAGGTCTTGACTCAGTTGTTTTGGCCTGTGTGGACGACGGAAAATATCCCTCTGTGCTGGGGGCACTCGATAATGGTTCTATTTAAGAAAGGAACCCGACTTTCTGCGAAAACCAGAGGGGAATTAGGTTGGTCCCAGACATAACTAAGGTTCTGGCATCCATCATGCTTGGTCGATTCACTGCAACTCGAGAGGCAGACATTGAGGGCAGGGTTTTGTTCTAGTCGAGGATGTACTCATCCATTCTCGACTGTTCGTCAAATTTTGGAGCAACGTCCTACGTACCGTTGGCCAACAATTGTCGTATTTCTCACCTATACATGTGTAGTACAGAGTGAAACAGAGGCGTGTGTCCCCCTATGGCTGAAGCAGTGTTCACTAATCCAGGACATTTCTGGGAACAACGAGACTCCTTGGTGAGGCTTATGAGTAGCGTGTGTAGGGCGACAATGCGGGCTGCATTACTTTACGACAGCAAAACGTGTCCGCTCAAGGTAGGGTAGAAGACGTTAACCGGCTTCAGGTATTTGACCATCTATATCTGCGTTCGATCGCTCGTGTCGGGTGGCACCAGCGGGTAAACAACGAAGAGGTTAGGAAACGAGTTCAGTCCCTACATTTGCACAAACATGGATGGCTAGGTCATGTATTATGGATGTTGGCTAGTCGTCTACCACATCGGGCACTTTGCTGATGATGCGGCCGACTGGTTTGAGGTGCGATTTGAACAGATAATGACGTAACGTGTGGAAATGAATTCGTTTAGTGAGTAGTTGACTAGTGTAGGTGGGGTGTGTCTCGCGATTCACAGTCTCGGTGGTTGGAGAAGTTAGGTGAGATGATGGTTAATCGGCCCAGTGGTGTGTATGTTGTCATTGTTTGCCTGTGAGGTAAGTATACTTAGTGAGGCGGGGCAGTAGAAGCCGTCTTACTTTCACTTATAGCTGACTTTTTTGATTTGCAAAGTGTAGACACCTCGTTGTTAACTGTTTGAATATAGATGAAGCTACTTTTAATAGTCAGGTCGCCTGTGCTTCTGTTTTTTTTCCATTCGAGGTTTGCTTTTTCTCTTCATGGTTGTATAATAGTTAAACCTCATTGTATTGCCGATTGTAGTGATGGTAATGAGCGTTGAAATGCCCGATAGTCATTAGCAAGGGATTTTGCTTGGTGTTATCGAAGTTTTAAACGCTCTATGACGCGTTACGTTCTGCGAACCCCTGTTTTTCCCTTGTATGAATTGTTTCGTCCTCCTGCCGTTTTTATATTTCGTGTACTTTTATTGTGCTTCAGTACTAAAGGTGCACTTGAATGGTTTGTTACTCATGCTAGACCAGTAGCTTGCCTACTTTAGTATTCTTTCCTTTCTGAGAGTAGTCTGTGTTTAGGGAAACCAAGGGAGTTGAACTGTAGTAGTTATAATTGACCGTTACATTTTTGGCTGTGCATATTTTTTCAGTGTGTTTTATCGTCGTTCGCTGATTAATAGGAACATTGTTTTCTGTATAAGAATCTATTCTGTGCCATCGTTTATGGGTTTTGACACCTACCCGACCACTTTTGACACTTCCCATCCTCCGTGCATATTTTCTACGATTATGGCTGATTAAACACTAATCAGCGTCCGATTACTGGACACCGCTGAGGTTACATGCTATTCTTAATTGAATTTTTAATCTTTTTTCTCGTCCTTGACCTCCGCTGTTGGATTCATTTGTGCGCAATATTCGGTGTGGTTGTCACGTGCTTACAGACCTAATTATTTAATCGATTGCCCTGCTGTGCCGTTGATGTTTTTGACCCACTTTTAATGTTTTGTTGTTATTGTTCTACTGGTTCGTTCTCGGTGTTCGGAGTTCTGTTTCGAAAGTAGTGGTATTTTCATTGTTCTTCTCTCACTCGAGACGCTGTCCACGGATGTACCTCGGACGCTTTGCTATATTTCCGCGCTACATCTGTTTCTCATTTTAACCGTCACTTCTAATTTATTATCGTTACGCTTGATCAGCTACCCACTTCATCGTTTCCCCGGGGACTTTTCGTGTCTCATAAGTTTATTATCAGGCGCATGGTCGTTACAGCTAAATGAATGCATGAGTGATTGTCAGTAGGCTGTAACCATTTGCAGTTATCCAGTGTTCTACATAATTTGATTCCGCTTATATTGCTTTGTGCTCACTTCCTACTTCCATTTCCGATTTATGATTTGCCTATTTCTATGAGTTATAGCCAATGTAGATGTTTTAGTCATCCTGTTGTGATAACTGGCGTTAGCGTAAGTACAGAGCGGGATTCGGCAACGAATGTACGACCATTCTAGTATTTGCATAACAGACATCA
Source organism: Paragonimus heterotremus (assembly GCA_013368495.1). Classification (NCBI taxonomy): domain Eukaryota; kingdom Metazoa; phylum Platyhelminthes; class Trematoda; order Plagiorchiida; family Troglotrematidae; genus Paragonimus; species Paragonimus heterotremus. Next base: position 63,978 of record LUCH01000999.1, read on the forward strand.
GCTTCCAAATGTCTGCAGTCAGGTAGCCGTGCAGTCATGTTCTCTCATCTTTTTCTTACATCTGTTTAAAGAGTAAAACTGTTTATTTTGCTTCTTAACACAGATTCCATTGCGGTCAGCACCAAATCTCAAGCGCCTCGTAAACCAGCTATTTCTGGTCGAAAGCCAAAATTGGTGCTCACCGAAGAGAAGTGTAGTACCCGAAAGCGAATGACACGAGACAAACGATTAAAAAGTGCTTGTTCTGTGGCTAGTGCCGGATCTACTTTGGTGAATGCTAACAAAACGGCTTTACCTCGGAAAAAGAGCAAAGTACGAAAAAAGCATCCTGACTCGCCAGCAGATATGCAGCCACTCCCAGTATTTGTACAACAAGCATCAGCTGCCAAATGTTTGAGGTAAGATTTGTAAACAATCTACATCCCACATTTGTTTCGTTCACTAATGTGTTTCACGTGATCTTTTATTGCACAGTAAACTTGCGGATGTTGTTTTCAGTTCTGTTTCTCTGGGAACGTGCATCACAGTTTCAATAGTTTTTTGTTCCTCTGTAATTTGTTTGTTCGACGTTCCTTCAGACTGAATATTGACGTGGTTTTTGGCAGTTAGATCCCTTACCCTCCCATTTTTTTCCTTCTCTTTTCTCATAGGCAGTTGACTTTTTTCTCTTCTCCCGGGTTGTGTGGCAGTTAAGCATCAGTGTTAACCACTGATGTATTGCTGTCGATGATGATGATGATGAGTGGTGGCTGTTATAACGATCCACTTCTGATCAGTAACGATTGCAGCATCCCGAGTTCAAAGTGAGGTTGGATCGACAAACTAGTTATCAGGTGAACATGTGAAACATATACAATGGATAAATCATACTTATTTTGGATGTCAGTCTAGTTCAACAAGCATAGAAGGTTCCGTACTGACCCGGCATGTTCAAGGGTGAATTTAGTCACATAAACGGATCAGGTCTGTATCGCAAGTGAAGAACCAAATTTATATCCTCCTCCAAACTTTGGGGATTTGAAGGTGAATGACTTCGTGAAGGCTCATGTCTCCTCTGCTGTCATTAGGTTTAATTGCATTCATACTGTATTCCCATACCTCAGCTCAGGTTAGGGTTTACGGTGAACTGTCTGACAGTTTCAACACCATGAGCGGCGTACGTCAAGGTTGCCCACTTTCACTATTTTTGTCTACTTTTGTAATGGACGACATAATGGAAAACTGTCTCCGGCACTCACAAGATGCTGGCGTAGACCTCCTACCCGGTGGAAGGCTGAATAATCTTGACTATGCCGACGACAAGATGTTGCTGTTTGATACTTTCCAAACAGTATAAACCACACAAAGCTATTTCGCGTCCTGCTAAGAATGCGCTTTGCAGCCTCCAAGCGCAAATTGCTTCCGCAAGGTTATTGCGATTACGTAAGTTTGTCGTTAGATAATGATATCATGGAGGTTGTTGACCGATTTGTGTACTTAGGAAGCTTCATTAGTAGCGGTAGCGGTGCACAGAATGAAATAGAAGCGCGCTTCTCTAAGGCTAGAACGATGTTCGCTAACCTGGGTGCATCTTTGGCGACAAAGAGGTATCTTTCTGAGTCTTAAGGTTCGCGAATATAAGGCGACAATGAGGGATGTATCACATGACGGCAGCCAAATGTGTCCGCTCAGGGTAGAAGACGTGAACCGTCTTCAGGTATTTGACCATCGATATCTGCGTTCGATCGCTTGTGTCCGGTGGCACCAGCGAGTAAACAACGAAGAGGTTAGGAAACGCGGTACTTGGTAGTGATTGTCAAACGAGTTATTTTATTCAATCCTTACATTTGCACAAACATGGATGGCTAGACCATTTATTATGGATGTTGGCTAGTCGTCTACCACATCGGGCACTTTGCTGATGATGCGGCCGACTGGTTCGAGGTGCGATTTGGACAGATGATGACGTAACGTGTAGAAATGAATTCGTTTAGTGAGTAGTTGACTAGTGTAGGTGGGGTGTGTCTCCGTAGCTGTTTGTCTCGCGATTCACAGAGTCTCGGTGATTGGAGACGTTAGGTGAGATGATGGTTAATCGGTCCACTGCCTTGTTGTTTGACTGTGAGGTAAGTTCGCTAAATGAGATGGAGCAGTGAAAATTATAAGTTGTGTTGTTGACGTCTTACTTTCACCCATGGCTCGATTGTTTGTTTGCAAAGTGTAGACACCTTGGTTTGACTGTTTGAGTATAGACGAGACTATTTTTAGTAGTTAAATCCCTTCCTTTTCTTTTCTTCTCTCTGTCTATGTATGGTTTGCTTTTTCTTCTTCGTGATTGTGTGACAGTTATGCATCACTGATGGCTGTTTATGATGAATTACATTCGTTTCTGCCAAATTATTTTTCAGGTCTGTTGCTTTGTTACTGAACGTTTATTGAATTAAGGTGGTCATCGAGCACCTTCACAGTCTTGTAAATCTCTGATTGACTTAGATTTGAAGAGATGTACATACGTTATCAGAGCATCATGTAACATATTATGCTTTTTTGCGTTGGCACGTCAACTCCCGTACAGCATTGTTCAGACTTAATTGCAAAACGGGCTTCTGAAGCTCCTGAAAACCGCAGTTCTGCGCGTCTTCACAATTGTCATTGTCTCTCGGTCTATTTAATAAAATGTTTCTAAGGTGTGTGTAGACAGTGGTCTGCCGCTTAGGGTATTTCACTGTCAACGTTCAGCACGCTCCATCGTACGGATTGGCAATGCTTTTATGCAATCAGTTATGCGCGTATTCCCAGAACACACTTGGTTGTCGCTTTGATATCTTTCTCACTCGCTTCATTCTTGTTCTTCTGTTTGCAGAATACTGGCTCAAGATTCTACGGTGCTGACAAAAAAGATTCTCAAAGTAAGTTCTAACCAATTCCAGACACATACCTCGTTCGATTCCATCTTTTCGTTTCATTTTTGTTCTGAGTAGGTCTACATAACTTCCTGACTGGTATGATTATCATTCCATTTAGTGGCATGTAACCTACCCTTGTAGAAGTTTTCACTGAAACTTGGCTTTACGTTATGTCCGATATGTCCATTTGGTCATGTTCTTTGTCTGTACAAAGCCATCGCTGGGCAGCTTAACTAGTATTTTCTGTAAAACGGTTTTTCTGACAAACAACTTTTTGCTTCGACCTGATTACGCCTCGAGCATTCGTTTGTTTTTATGAACTCTATTCAGAACTGAGCATTCTTTTCTCAAGTTGTACTCATTTAGTAACAGGGAAGCTGATCGCGACTTTAACGTTCACAAAAGCAGTATCACATGGGTGCTTGTATCGGGCATTGCATTCATACTCGTTCTTGATTGACTTTTATACAGACTTGTTGGGCACGAACGTAATTTCCACCGAATTCTGCAATCTGTCCCACAATTTTTTCACTTAATTGAGTGGTTTTGATGCCCAGTCCACTTCGATTATTCCAGCGTCAGTGAAATTGTGCAGTTGGTCAATTACTGACAGGGTTGTGAGCACGATGAAGAGTTAATCGAATAACCGCCAGACTTTCGCGAGCAAATAGTCTATTGATAAAGTCTTTCTGTCCAGATTATATAACTCGATTCAGTTGCCTTTCTTTTACCTCAAATACATCCGGGGAGTAGGAAAATCAATTGGGTTGACAGAATGCGAAGTTCATTTTGTTTTTAAAACTCTCTTCCCCTATTTTTAGTAGACGAACTATACATAATTCTAACTCTAGATTAAGACTGGACCATGTGCATATTTCAATAAATCTTTTCTTCTTTTTCACTGACTTGCAAATGTGAAGCGGTCTCATCACTCATCTTCGATGCATTTACTTTTTTTTCAATCTCTAGTTAACATTGTCTCGATGGTTTTTGGTTCGCGTATACACACACAAAACCGTTTTTCTACTTGCTCACAAATTCGTTCTTTTTGTCAGCTTGTGTGCGTGTATGTATACGTTTGCTTGTGGGCTGTGATGTGGAACCGCGTATGCTTCCGGAATCCTCCAATTGATTGCATCACATGGTTCTTGACTTGTGCTCCTCTTATTCCAAATCGGTTGAGTTAATTTGCGTTATTCGACTATTTAATGGTAACAGATTGGTTGTAATATAAAAATAATCTTTGTCATAGTGGAATGTTTTGTAACAAGTGTTTTGATAGAAGTGTGTCATTGGATTTGTTTTCTCGTTTCTCCTGCGTTATGTGAAACTTTCCTCATCTACATCCTCGGCCTAAGACTGATAATTTGCGCTATTTTTATCTTGATATTTGCATTTGGCTCATTTACATGTTTTTCGTTGCTAATGTCCATTGTCGTTGCATAGCAACGTAATCATTTGTCATGTGGCAACCGCCAGTCATCGCCGTCTTGAGTGTATATGGTCTATTGTAGATTTACCCCTAACGTTCCGTTTCTTGTCGTGTGTTTAACTGCAGTTTATCCATTTTCCATGGTACAATTTTTACTTCGTATCTTTCACTTCACTCATCTAACTGTATTCCGCGGTTGTTTTTATTCATTAAGGCTAATTACTTTCTGTTTTCATTGGCTAAATGCTTTTTCTCATCAGCCCCCAATAATAAATCTGTGTTCTGTCCAAATAAATCTCACCGTGTCTCATACTAAGCCATCTGATCGATTTCTAATCCACACCCGAATTCTCGTTCGATCCAGCTCGGAGCTTTATCTAGTCTGTTGTATTCAATGGGCAATTTGGAATATCCTGACAGCCAACGTCAAGCGAGTCTCACCCTAGAGGTAAGAATAGAATCATCTGATTGACAGTATATGAATAAATACGTTATTTTGTGATACCATAGGAATCGTTTCATATCACAGCAGGTTATGCAATGCTAATTTTCTTTAGAATATCGCTTGAATAATCGGTATACTTGAACAAGTAGCCCTTCAGTAATTGCCGTGAGATTAACTTAATTAGCATACCTCGCGTTCGCAACTTTAGAAAATTATTATTGCCTTCTGTTCCATGGAAATTTAAATATCTCCTACTCATTGTTGGATTATTGAACTGTGATGCAGTCTGGGTGTTCCATTACAATATATCTGTGGTCGTGAAGTATAAAGACCCTGACTGTTTTGTTGAGTAAATTGGACAAAAGTCGCTTGCTGTTCGTGATCACCTAAATCGTTGGTCCTCGTGGTCACTCAAACCGCTGGTTAGAGACGCTATTCGAGATGGCGATGTGTCGCAGTCAATGACGTACCTGCATCCATACCATTTCTAGTTCTTTCGCCTAGTCTTCTTTTATTAATTCTCAACCTTCTTAGTAACTTTTTCTTCTAGGATATTCCACGTGACTGTTGAGGTGAGCGGCGGCCCGAGCCACAGTACCTTTTGGTCAGGCTCATGACTGTTATGATGATGATGATGAAATCGTTGGTTAGAAACACTATTCGAGATGATAGATGACATTGACCTACTTACATTCATACCATCTCTAGTTCTTCCGTTTAGCTTTCATTAATTTTTGACCTTCTAAGGACGAAGATCCGAACCATAACACCTTCTGATCAAACTTAAGGCCGTGATGAATGAGTAATGAAATGATTGATAAAGCTCTTTTCGACTTCGGTCAATCTATTCAACAAACACATTTGGCAGTTCCACCTTTGCTGCTAATTTCTGGGACTTCCTTCCACGTAATAACTACTCTACAATATTTGGGCGTACTACGGAACAATATGAACAGCTAAATCGTGGAAATGCTATTGTTTAAGTTCGAAATTATTTGCAACCAGTTTGTGATTGATCAGTAAGACATCGTGCCATCTGAGATTACCGCTAACTTGTGTTCTATTCGAGAGGTGGGCACGGTTTAGGGAAGTTCTTAGGCTAATTTCCAGTTACCACCGAGGGTAAAAGTGTCCACCGGTTGCCTGTTTGTTCTGAATTTGTATTTGTGCGGTTGGTTTTATGCATCTTTCACGTTTTGGTCCGTTTTTAGTACCTCTGTCAAACATATCCACTGATTGATCAAGTTGTTCGTGAGGCTATGGGTCCCAGTTTGCACGAGGAATTCACGGTAAGCCATCACATCTTATCTCTGTTGTGGGTCGTCTTCGAAAGAGCTCACTTCGAATCTTACGCTTGTCTTTGTTCGTTATGGTCCATTCTTCGTCTATACTGTTTTTGTGTACCGCACTTAGTGCTCCACTATTTGCTGTGGCATGCTGTCGTTAACACCAAAACCAAATATTGAGAAATTGTTTGTGACGAACTACAGACTGGATGCAAACACACGTAAACTACTCGATAGGGGCCACTGTACAAGGCCGTGGTTTATTCGTACTGTCTGACTAATGTTCGATGGTACATCCACACTTCATTTGTGATCAGCCTGTGAGCTGTGCTGAACTCAATTCCTGCCACTCACTTTTCGTCGATGTGCACATTTTTTTTTAACATAATGGTTTGTAAAATATCCTGTGTCATTTCAGACGGTGTCTGTTATACATTTGATTTTGTTTACCATAAAGTTCATTTCTGTGTACGGATTTGAAAATGGGGTTGATTATCTTCGTGTTCACAAAGAATGTCACGGTAAACTCGTCGTACATTTCTATTACTTTAAATTCAAACGTGATATTGATTTTTCCGACCACTATCGACTGTACTATTCTGAATTGGTTTAACTTGTCTTGCCGTGTAGTGATCGCATTGTGTTATCCAACGCAATAACCTATCGCCTACTTAATCCGGAAGCTATATCCATTGGCTTGCTATCAAAAAGCTGTTCTGTTTACCGTCCAGTCGTCGTATTTTGTATACGTTGAACAGTCGATCGATTAGCGTAAGATATCAGTCAGCTGGTCACATGCTTCAAATATGTGTGGTTTGCAGTTACTTTTTACGAAACATATTTCAAAGGTTGCTTCAGTTTACAACTCATTTTTTCAGTCTGTTTCACCAAAGTGACTCAACAGTCATGTTATTTTTCTTCTTTTGGCTTTAGAAACACCCGGATTCTCATTACCTACAACTATCCCCGTTGCAAGCAGACGTTTTAGTTTCCAATAAAGTTTCCTACATGGGTGGTGAGTGGAATCTTCGCATGTAAACTCTTGGCTTCTGACATTGTCAGACGCTGACCTAAGTTGTGGTTCCATTTTTCAATTCGAATCCGTATAGAAGGTTGAATGACGCTTTTGTCGATCACATTTTCCAGGTTTCAACATAGTCCACCGATATTGTTCCAGATTTCATCTCATCGAATGAGGTTTGTTTGCAGTGTGGACACTGTCCTTGGAATTTGGATTTAAATGTTTGACTTTGCAATTCACTTAGTACCTTCCGACTGTGGCGCTTCCTTTATAAACGAGCTGGTATTTCTGTCTAGTTAGCTATCTACGTACTAAACCTCCAATAGTCTTTGATCGTAACATCTCAAAGCAATATTTGAGTTAGTACTCATTAGAAGTAAGCTAGCTACTTCATTGGCTGTGGCGCATTACTAAGCCAAGTGATCGCGAAGTTTTTAACTTGACATGCGGCTCATACTGTCCGCACTGTTGCATATTCAGGCTCATATTGATTGGTGACTACATCGTTGCCCACTCATAGTACCACTGTGAGATTCTAGATTAGCGATACTCGACTTGATACATATTCAGTCAATGTCTATGGTCCGTGACTAAACGAAATACGCACTGCCGCCTTGCTCTCATGTTCATTTCACAAATGCGTGTTTTCATCACGACCAAGCCGTTCTTGAGCGGCGGAACAAAGTGGATCGTGCACATTATTTACCGTCGATGCAGTAGATGATAGAGATTGATGAAGCAACGTGGATATCTTCTCTACATTATAGCCAATCGATATAACGATGCTACCTAAATCCAAGTTAAACCGAGTTTTCAGCCTTTCTGTCATACAGTGATTATTACTGTCTTATTTGTTGAATCACATATGAGGTGTTTACAATTAACTGACCAGAGTTTTGATTGGTAACCAGCGTCGTTACTGTAAAACTATCTGGTGTCACCCGAATTTGTGAATCAGTCTACAGTTTTCTTCGGATTGCGTGCAATGAAAAAAAGCTAGGTGCGGAAATACAATGACTTGCTACGGGTGAGACCACCGGGGTTTTCGCACTTGTTACAAATCAAAGCATGTTGGATTCACACACATTCGAATTGGAGTCCTACCCGTTATTCTCGGAACCGTCTTTTTTCTATGGTTGCTGATATGGCATGTTATGTGACTGACACGTCTGTGTGTGTCATTTAGATTACTTGCAAAGTAGCCTCCCAGTTTCCCAATTCTTTCGATAAACTACTGTCACTTTTGCTGTTAACCATTGCTTGTTAAAAGACAAACTGTTAGGTGATCTCTGTTGGGAGTTTTGAGCTCTGGAGATGAACCGTTAAGAACCTCCCAGCTAGCGCATTCAACTGTTTAATTTGACTATCAATCTGGCATGACTGTTTAGTGGTATGCAAACTATTTTTCTTCCACATACGGTGTCGTCAGCATTCACTCGAAGACGCCTTCATAATCCACAATGAACACACGTCTCTGTCTAGTTTTTCGAGACTTCGAATATTGTGGCTTTTGTTTCTGTTTAGTTCTCATCTTGTTTTCGTTGGACACTCCGGCTGTTTCTCACCAAAGGTCTCATCACAACGATGAGATGCATCCACAAGCCTTTGTATACCGAACCCATTGCTGTCCGTTGGAACCTTATGAACAAACGGCGTGTGTTCGTTGCTGATTGTTTTACTAAAATTTATAACGCTTGTTTAAGTGCATGTGAAAAACGGCACGGTAAACTGGCGAACGTTCTTTCTGTCATACAATTTCACTGTAGTTGTACCTGTTGGGTCCGGTCCGGCTATGTCAGTTACACCATCTGTCACAATCATCCTCATGTTACTGTCACACTCGATGTGTTTCGTGTTTAGAAGAATATTTTTATGGTCACATGGAGTTCCTTCTGTGTTTTTCCGGAGAAAACGTTCACATTATCGAAAATAATTAATAGTTTTGACTTGGTTTATTGCAATTGTCATAAAGGTGCAGTAATTTTAATACACCCTGTGATGTTTCTCTGTCCACTAGATGCTGTTTGTTCATTTCACTTGGCAACTCGGTTAAAATTGATCCGACTTTGTCTTCACTTAGTTTCAATGTCTATATGGTTCACGTTTAACCATAGTGTAGCCCTTCACCGTTGTCTATTATCCCACTTTTCCAACTTGAGCCTATTGCGTATACATTGCACAGTGTCTGCGATCAGATTACTCATCTTTCGTGCTTCTCTCGATGTATTGGCTTTCGATATCCTAATGTGTTTTTTTCTTGTCCTTATTCGCTGTCAGTATTTGATATGACGCTACGGTCACTTCTATTTGATCCGTTTTATCCCCAAATGTTTTCCAGAGGGAATTGAGGAATAATCGAAGCACGCTGTGTTAATTGCATTTGGAAGTGATCTCGGCCAATGTAACCCAAATCTCATATACTACAACATATCGGTGGAACTTCAGATTTATGAAACGCTATTTTACGAATCATCTCTGTACGACTAGGCTAGTGTACCGTATCTTTCACAAAAATATATTCTCTCTTCGATCCAATCGTTTTTCTTCTGATATCCTTTGGTCATTCACATTCTTTGTGTATGTTTTGTCGGTTGATTCTGTGCTGTTATTGTTGTTCCCTTCTAACACCAATCTTGTTATTGTTCATTACTCCTTCAGCCTTGGACTCGTTAGCTTTATCTTCCAATAGACATTATGTTTTTCGTTTTCTGTTACCTGTTTACTCGTTATAGATAGATAACTGAAGACCGTTATGTATGTATTTATATGTCGGTCAACGGTTATCTGAGCTGTGGCTTTTCCCTAAGTCTGTTTCAGCACAATTTTAAAACAATCCACAAAGTGTCTTTTTGGGGCCGATGGCTAATTGTTTGACTCTTGTGTCTTTTCTATGAAATCAAGTTATGTAATACCCTTTTTCATAAATGTTAACGGTGACAGTTTGTTTTCAATGTGTAGATAAGTCTATTTCGAATGTTTGAGTATAGACATGGTTGTTTCGTATTAGTTAGGTTCCTTTTTTCGCTTTCTTTTTATTTATTGTCTAAGGCTTGCTCTTTTCTTCATGATTGTATGACAGTTAAGCGTCAGCGCGAATCACTGATGTATTGCTTTCTTTGATGATGATGATAATAATGACACTTAGGTTTCTGTCCGGATCTGTGTTGTAAAGGGGAATGCGATTGTTTAAAGCCCAGCAATGTAAGCTCATGACGTGTGAAAGTCGTTGGGGGCAAGTGGACAGCTAGTAGCTGTCGAATCCTCGGAGGGTCTTCATCATCATCATCATCACAGCCATGAGCCTGACCAAAAGGTACTGTGGCTCGGGCCGCCGCTCACCTCAACAGTCACGTGGAATATCCTAGAAGAAAAAGTTACTAAGAAGGTTGAGAATTAATAAAAGAAGACTAGGCGGAAGAACTAGAAATGGTATGGATACAGGTACGCCATTGACTGCGACATATCGCCATCTCGGATAGCGTCTTTAACCAGCGGTCTGGGTGATCACGAGGACCCCATCCAGGCAGGCGACACCTACCTACTTTGCTCAATGGAGCAGTCAAGTTGTTTAACAGACCTTTCGTTCTCGTTAGATCTTGTAGTCACCACTGCAGTTTGTATACTGTGTACAGTGTGTTTCTGCTGGCCGAGTTGTAGCTCCACGTACTGACTTTTGTCTTGACGTGTTAATGAAAAATCTTGCCTGTGGGTCTGCGTTGACCTTTTTCAAACGCTATTTGAGACGGACTGTTTGTGAACGTTTCCAGAAGTTAGCTGGGTCTCTTATGTACCTTCAGCTTTGATGGTCGGATTATACGTGTTTTACCGCTTGGTGAGAAATCACCAAGAGTCCTAATTTTCATTTTAGTGATATCAACCAAACTTCTTCGTTGTGCGTACGAGGACTTTGCTTTGCTCCTGTTAGGTTAAAAACTGTTGAAGTTCTAAGAAACATTTCGAGTGGGTTCCGTTTCTGTTCCAATTTGGCATAATAAACGGAGTGTGTATGATGCCACTTGGGCTGTTCTACGTTTGCTCCGCCTAAATTGCCAATTTGGTCAGATGTTGCTTTACAGTTGTCGTACATCGGTTGATTGTGCTATTAAACGCTACATACATAATTACCGATCCCTATTCTTTCGGGTTTACCGCCAATAAATGAAGTTGTTGTCATCATCTTTAAGAACAGCAATGCACCAGTGGTTCGCGGTGATACCTGACTGTCATGCACTCGTAACGGAAAGAGTAAATCTCATGCAAGGAAAAAGGAAGAGAAGGAGGAATATTGTGGGTGGGATCACAAGTGGTTCGTGACCAGGTGATCTGGATATGAGTGCAGCCGACCATACGAACGTGTTGGCCCTTGGTGACTTTATTTCTGTTCTACTGGACTACTTTTTTATTTTTAATGGAATAACATTCGTCACTATTTTACACTAATCGGTTTTTCTTCTTTCAAACTTATTCAGCAGACATCACTCCCGGAGTTACCGACCAGTTTTGGGCGAATCCAACAAAATCTTCATATCGAACGTAGAACTCAACTGGTAAATGTCACTCTTGATTGTTCCATTCTCTCACTGATTGGCATAGTCCTCAGACTTGCATGATGGATCATCCGGAGCCTATAACAAAACGTCCGATGGATATACCTCAGTGTCGCAAGTCTTTTACTTTGGAAGAAGCGCGTACATTTATCGATCAAGTGATGGAAGTGTTTCACAGTCTGGAAGATATGACGGATCTACGTTCTATGTATGAGACCGGGAAACAATTAAGCCGTGCTTATTTTGATTGTCATTCCTTCCGAGCTGAGTTGGCTCAACATCTTACAAACTGCGAATATCCTGCGTTTGCTTCAAAGATGATGAAAAAATTGAACAATATGGGTGTTTTCAAAAATGATGACATTTGGTTTTCATCATTTTATTTCTACAATACTACCTGGAATTTTTCGGACACTTGGCCTGATTTTGCGACCGCTTTGGCTTCAGCTGGCCTACCGAACTTGTTGAATCTCAATATTGATCATCAGCCATATCTGGAAAACTTGAGCAGCAAAAATGTTTACTATTTGATCAAGGCGAGTTTGTCTATCATCCACAATATTGCCCGTGTACCCGGCAACACTCATTATTTTACTTCGGAATCTGTGCGACAAGCCCTTTTACATTTGGCTCAACGCGAAGAGGAATTTCTTCGTTGTGTCTCTGCTCTCTGTCTTGCCCATATCATCACTGAATCCGAAACTCATTTGGTCACCGATTCAAGTTCTGGGGGAATCGATCTTGCACGCGTCCTTCTGGGGTATATTAATTCTGCACGCGTGTCAGAAAAGCGTCGCTGTCATGGGTTTCAAGTTGTGGAGCTACTTTGTGCTCTGTCTTCATATTCCGTCCACGATACGGTGAAGACCAGTTTACTGAGCATCAATTTGTCATCTACCGGTGGTGCTGCCCCAAACGAACAAGGAGCCACTTGTATTGGACTTCTAAAAGATCTCATCGAGACCGCCTTGTTGGTCTCGCCCAGTACGGTTGCTTTAAGAGAGGCAGAAGAGGCGGTTCGCATCTTGTGGAATTTGGTTATCGATCCAAACACTGTTCCAAGTGGTGTGCAAAGTCAGGTCAAGACATGGGTTGGTGAAGTGCTAAACAATCCCGCTGCCCCTAAACAGTTTACCAAAGCTATGATGCGTGCGTTGGAAACGCTACACTGGAATTTGTCACACGCAGTCCCACCTGCGGTTCGCGACGAGCCCACAGAATGTGGGTCCATTCTGTTCAGTTTTGCACCATCCAATCGGATTGCGGTTAACCGCATAGCTGACCGTCTTCGGAAAGCAAATTTACCAGTTGCTACTCTGCCTTTTGCATCTGAATCACTTGGCCTCCCAGAAGCCAGTGTGGTAGGTTTGAGCATGTGTGCTTGCAATACAACCTCAAGGGCTCAGTGGTTCGAGAGCCTGGATCAATCACCGATTATGGTTGCCTGTCTTAGTGACGCATATCGTCTCAGTCCAGGATGTCGTCTGGAGGCAGAATACTTCATTTCGCACCGTTCTGATGCCCATCCTAAACCAGTGGTGCCCATTGTTTTACAACCGAAATTAAAACCATCTGGGTGGGTCACTCGCATAGCTACTCGACATCCAATCGATTTCAATGGAAAACGTGATCCAGAGGCTAGCTACGAAGCATTGATTAGTCAGTTAGGAGAGCTTGTTAGTGAGGCGAAGAAACGTGCTGAAACTGCAGCAGTCGTTATGGCTGCTCAACGCCATTCGTCCGTGGATGGGAAGCGTCATATGGCTATTGCTGGTGATACCGGCGTCGTTGCTATGTCCAACACTGATGCGGCCATTAATCATGTAAACGGTAGCGCGGTTGGTGGTAGTCGTGCAACCTCGGGGATGTCCATGAAGCGGGAAGACGCTCATCCTATTCCGACGCCAAATGTTTTCCCCTATAAAGTTCTTAATTCCAGCACAAGTCTTAGTGCATTGACCGGTGTAAATCCACGCCTTATACCGACGAGTGCGTGGCGTCACGTTATTCGACCCGAAGTTCGGAATTGGTCTACTAGCACAGTTGCCACTTGGCTCCGATTTCGTGGCTTGGGCCATGTATCTGCTAACATGGCTGGCGGTATAGATGGTGTTCTACTATCCCAGTTAGCCGGATTACGTTTATGGGCTCCGGAATATTTCAATCAGAGCATTCGCGCGGAACTAGGTCTGGGATTTACAGATTCTTTGCGGTTTCTTGAAGCTTTGGACGAACTCGCACCGGAGGAAGACGACAAAAAGTTGGAAGACGAGTGCGATGTAAGAGGAGATCCCCATGCGCATATAAATGCAGTGGATGGTGCTGTTTCCAGATCCTAAGCATTCATTGAAATTAACTTGCTCATGCAATGAATTGTAACAGTACTGACTGCTGTGAACTGTAGTTTTTTTGTGTAGATGTATACTGCAGTACCAGATCCATCCACCTGTGTGCTTTGCTCAGTCAAGCGAAATCAGTATACTTTCTACGTGTGATACTCAACTTGCAACAGGCAACCATGGATATTAGAATAAGAGTTAGCGTATTTTTGCGCTGTCTATTACTTTTCGGTTGTCTAACCTGTTGTTGTGTATTTGCCTCAATGTGTCCGATTTGTGTGTCCATTCGCATTTCTGACCTATTTCTATGGGCATTTCTATATACATATAGATATACATATATATATATATATATACACATATATTCACGGCAGCGATTGGTTGTCTTCCTTGATTACGACTCTACCTTCTTGGTCCAAATTCTGTTGAGTTTTGGCAAACCTCTTGCACATTAGTTTTTATCAGTTCGCCCGATATTTTTTTCTCTTTTGTCGTTCCCCATCCTCCCTGAACGATTGTTGTTTTCATTCTGAGCATGACTCGTGGTCAGGTTGCTGACGATGGTTTCGTTTGTCTCTTTATTTTGTTTCCAATTTCTATCTATTGTGGCAAATAATTCTACCATCTGTACGACTTGAATTGACTGTGCTAACTCTTGCCAGAATTGCGCGATCGCTTTCACCAAACACATTTGTGTTTAAGAAAGAAATCCAATACTGTGAACCAACTGCTACGATCGATAGTCGAGGCGTTCCTGTCCGCTTGACTGTTCGTAGATGTTGCATTTAATTCTTGCTTGGTCTTAGCCGGGTTATTTGCGTTCTCTTTTTCTGATCTTATTTGTAATTCTCTCAATTTTCAATCGTCCATCTTAACAGCACAATCATTTTGCAATTCGTCTCGGTTCCCGTTTGATTTTTTGTGACTTTTGATTTCCACTCTGAATGCAATGCAGTCTTATACTGGTTTCTGCAGGGGACTGAATCTCAGTTGGAAAAATTGCATTTGACTTTTTGTCCTTGTACTTGTAATCCTGATTGGACTAAAGCGGTACGTTTTTGTCTGGCATTCTATCGTTTGTCTACTTCCATTGCTTACCGATTTCGGTTTGATTGTTACGGTTCGAAAGTGTGAACAGTCGAGTACATACCATGTTGATCGCACGGACACTGTTTCTGACACGATCCCAAATTCAGCGTTTGAACGCTCTGACTTTGCTGCCAGTACATTTTACTCTCAGCCAGTCTGCACCCGTATGCTTTTTGTTCCAGCATATGTATTCTATTCTATTCATTTTACGTTTCGTGAATCGGAACGTCTAGCGCTTGATTTTTCTCTCCTCTGTCACTTTCTGTAGCTGAGTATAAATACAGAATACTATTTCGGTGCTTGCGACATCGTGGATCGATCGAGTCATACTCTGTTTTTACAGTCTGTCTGAATAGCTTATCGATTAAAGATGTGCATAAATTTAATGCACATATCTGGTTAGTTCCAAGGTGCATTATGCATGGGCATCTGGGGGCAATTGTTTTCAGGATTCATGGTCTTTATTTGTTATTTTGCTGACCAGCCTGCGCCGGCTGTGTTACAAAATCTCCATTCACATCCCCGGTCTTATTTTTGATGTATTATACAAGGTATTTGGATAGAATCACAAGATGTACAGTACAAGCCGATTGTGGCGACGTGACTGCTTTCGCTGTTTGTCTTCGGTTATTGTGACACACTAGTCCGGGTGTGAATATTTCCACTTAATCGAGTCGGTGGAGCACTCTCGGTATGTCAAGGGTTAAGTAAAGAGATCCGTCGCACGATGTCTCGTATGTGTACGTGACCATCATGACGTTTATCGGAGTTTCTTTGCTTACGCATATGAAATTGACCTTTAATCTTCGATGTCAAGTTTAATCTTATTCAAGCTCATCGAGTGGACATTACAAGACAGGTTGAAATAGGTAACGTTGTTACTCGCCGCAACTTGTTGCTCTCCAGGTAGTTGTCATATGCGAAATGACGAACTGTATTCATTTCTAGCGGTGTTGGTAAGTTAGGTGATCGTTGTCTGACGGTTGCAGGTTCTGTTCGCTAGCTCACGGGCCCAAACAAACGTAAAACGGATTCTAGGGTTTACCTCATAATCTCAATGGTGATAATATCGATTCATCATTATCATCATAAACAGCAATACATCAGTGGCTCACAGTGATTATCAATCACACGACCGCGATTGGAGCTCAATTTCAAGAGGCTAGCAACATCCAATCCTCATGCGACCTAATCTTTTGCGTGATCTCAAACATCTTGTGGTTTGGAAGTTGCACGTTATTTGTTGTTTAACTTTCGGGCTATTGTTGTCTCAGCCAGCACAATTTGACAGCTTGAAATGAGCTGTGCTCAGTGGATCATCTAGTAACAGTTCTAACGGACCATTATTTCTGACTGTGTTGCCTTACCTCATTGATGGATCGTGTCTTCAGCTTATTTTTACCTGTTGGAAGTTATCTACCGTCTAAAAGAAAGCTTGTTTGAGAGTATGAGGACGATCACATAAATCTTATAGTCATTAATTATGCCTTCACGACATTAGCGTGGATGTCCTACTGGTTGACAGCAATTGTCGGGTCACGTGTCTTACTTCTGTTATGTTTATGTTCAGTGCTGATCGAAATGCGGGAGTTAATAATTCACAGCAGGCCGTGATATGCAACAGAAATTTCTCACTCCATACAGGCGATTATCTCAATCTTTAGCACATCGCTGATTGTCGGGTCTGTCGGCTTTGACTCGTAGTACAAATGTTTGGTTTTAGTTTGGAAAGTAATTCATGAAGTGAGCCACATCTGGTTCACTCGAGTCAATCATTCACAGTCTTAGCGAAGGTTAGTTGATCCTGCTACAGGTATATACCACGTCACGTGTAAAACATCATCAGTGTGTTTCGAACAGGTAATTCAAGACGGGCGTTTTTAACATTCACGACCCATGGTAAAGCTGCAGATATCTTCTCTGGTTGTCAAAGTGGTCGAACCTTAAAAATAATAATCATTGCTGATAATGGATCCACACTTGCAACGGTCAGGGCACTCCTCTCCAATCTGAGACAGAACGTTATAGAATTCTATTTCGAACTTAACATACTAAACGAAATAGTTGCTGTTTATGAACAGTTCGTGTCTTACTACTTCAGCGATTCATTTTTTTTAAAATTTCATCGCCACCGATTCACCCAGTCGGCTTTCTAATCGCCTGTTGTCTATAACTAAAATCATAGTTCATTTCAATTTAAACCAATAACTACGTGTGATCTATTTTGTGACGTTAGGTGTGTCATGCCGAACTCCTGTGTCAAGACTCATAAGGGTTTCGTAGACTATTACGCAAAAAAATGTTTCTTTCGAGCTGGTATACTGTATTCCGTATTGTTGCCTGTCATTTTTCAGTTGAGAATATTTTTAACAATTGGTGGATTGACGAATGCACTACTATGAACATATTTCGGTTGTGGTTGGTTTGATGACGGATTATCCTTTTCAACAGTGTTTGAACACAATCGTCTTCACATCTTTTCTGTTGGTGGATAATCTTGACCCTGAAAACCTTAATGACTGCTCCAACCTGTTTGTTCACTTACATGATAAAGCCAACTGTTATGTTCCACTTCATTTGTCGATTATTCCAAAGTCCTGAGACAAATGTTTGTTTTGTAGAACTTGCGCAGTTCCCTTTACGATTGGTGAAAAATTCATCATCATGCGTTCGCACGATCGTTACAGTGCGCAGCTATACATCAAAATGTTGGTATGACGAGATTGCCTTAGCCTTGACTTCATTCTCATCACATGCGCTCAACAGTTCAGTCGATCAGGTGGGATTTATATTTTGGCTTGGTGTGAGTTAAAAATGACTAAACATGTTTCTCGCACATGGCCGAAAATGTGCAAAACACGACGCAAATGTGCGATACATGTTAGATCCACGGTCGGTCGAACGCATACGTGAGGGCACGGTACGCATGCCAGCGGTTCAGGTGCTCACACTGAACTAATGAGAAAAGTGATCAGCTATAGCAATTACCAAGTAGATATTTATCGATGTGAGGTTTGTTTAGTGTAAGCTGGACTTAAACTGTCTCGATTAGTATTTTTCATGAAGACATTCCACAATCAGTCAAACCTCGGTAGTCGCACTATTTCTTGATTCACAACTTTAGGGTCTTCTGCAACAGCATCACTTTCGCAGTTAACGCGTCAGTAAAACACGTTAACCAATCTTTATAATAGCTCTCAAAGACGGGTCGGTTTTGCAAGAGGAATTCACCAAATAGGAGTATTTTGTACTAGGTGACACACTGTAACTTGGTTATATAGTCACACAGAGAAGATAATGGTTCGTCGCTGCATTGTGTCCGTATACAGCAGGAGAAGACTGGCTGGTTGGTTCTACATGTTACAACAGTTAAGGCGTCAGACCATTACTAAATTGAGTGAGCACTCTACTTGACGTTAACTGATTGACCGGATGACACCAAAACTCGTGCGACTGCGGTGCGGTGAAAAGTCCCCTGTCGAATTGTTAAAGCGGCGCTCTGTTTTGGAGGTCCCGTCGTGACGGGTGAAACGTTTCTCGCTTCTCGTTGGTATGTTGGTGGTTCTGACTTTTACTGCTTTGCTGCCTCCAAATTGGTCAACACCATTTTACCGCTTCAGTGTCTATTTCGTCAGTTCGGATTTCCCGATACGCCTTTATCCGTCAACGGCAAGCGACTCATTTCTGAGCTTTTTACTCAGTTTTACGCCTAGTACAACGTTGAACTTATAACATCCCCGATTGCTTATTGAGGCTACGGATAACCGAGAATATGATCCAATGGACCTCATTCAACTATAGTGTAACACTTATTTCAACTATTAGGAAACTTCTGTTAGCTGTCACGGTACTGAAGGGCTAGTGTTTAACATCCAGGACCCAGTGTGTTTGAGATTACGGAGGTGGACATCCAAACTGGCTGACTCGGATTGCCAATAACCGGAGGTCCAACGTTCTACTCGATGTCGCAGGAAGTTCGAGTTGATGGTTCGATAGTTCACCAAGTACGGCCTCGTAAAGCAAGTTCCAATCAAACGACTACCAGCTCAGTTCCGGGTGTATCATCCAACAAGAAAATTATGCAATCCACGTGGTGGTTCAGTACTACCCGAATGTCAGTTGGGCCACTTTAGATGGATTCAAGGCTCCTTCCTTGTGAACAGCAATTGCTTTTTCAAAGGGGGAATGTTGTGTTCCTTTCCCATGGTCATATGGTAAACTGTGTTTCTCTAACTAGTGATCCACTCCTCTTTTCAGTGGTGTGTTGGTGTTTCTGTTCTTTGTCTGTTTGTCTCCTTTTGTTTGACAATTCATGTACGACCAATCGTACTCGCTTATTACTCGCTGTCTGTATTTAATGTTCTACAATCGATCTATACTGTCCATATGGTTAACCCCAGTTGTCTGCTGTCTACCATTGCAGATGAAGCTTGAGATTTTGAACCACGGCATGAGATCACCGAGTGCATTTAGTATATTTATTGTAGAACACGGCATTTGTGTTTCACTGTAACCCGTTTTGTGCAGTTTCGCGTACTGCATAACAGTTCTGCCCAATGGTGCTAAAAAGGTTGACCTACGTGTATAACACTGATTTGTATACCGCGTGAGGTACGGTTAACTGGATTACATTGGACAAAATTGTTTACAGTGTTATCGGGATTTGAATGTTCTTACATGATACGTGGTAATTTCCTATAACTTCATTGTGGACAAAATTATTGAACTGCGTTTGTTCCTACTAGTTAAGCACTGACACGTTGATCCACATTCGAGTACGTTCCGACAACAGATTTTGTCTGATTTGTTTCGTTTCTGTACTTTTTTTCGTTGATGAACTTACGTGTATGAACCGCCCACTAGTGATATCACTTCTGAAACTATATGAACAAAAACTGCTGAATCACAGTGATTTTGGTTCAACGGTTGCTATCGGCCCTCTGTTTGATATTCTTGCATTACATATAATCGAACCAAGACCTTGTCTCTTACTGATTTTCGAGCAAAATACGTTGCTTCTCACTTTTCGTCTATGATTCGCTACTTTTCGTTTAACATTTTCATTAAACTGTTTCAGGCTCGATAGGGTGCAGTTTTCCTATGGGTGCGCCTACTTGTAATATGTGTATGCATTCTGTTAGATACTTGTAAATGAACACAAATGTCGTGTGACCTGTCATGGTCACTCGTACTGCATCTATTTATAACTCGTTCACATCACGTGGTCAGCTGCGCGGTTTTCCCCCATATGTCACAGATACAGTTTTTCGTCCCCATTAAAAATCTATCTATGATGATGATGCAATTGATGCTATTGATTGTGGATCGTAGATTAAAAACTACTACACGTTTCGATTGTTGCTTTCAAAATTGATTCTTGTCTAGCGTCTGTAATCTTGTGTTTGCACATCTCGTATACGTTTCCGCACTGCGCTTCAGCATTTTGCTTGGTTAGATCATTATTTCCAATTCGAACATCAGTTTATGGATGACGTTCATACTGACAACTTGTTTACTTCCAACTACTGACCTGTCTTATATATAGTACTGTGACTAGTACGCCGAACGGTTGTCTAGGTACTATCCTGACGTTCTTGGTTACAAGTGGCTTATGTAATAACCAGTTACAAGCTGTGGTTGGCGTAGTTAACAACTTTCAAGTTGAACATCACCCACAATTGATCGCAGCTGTCACATCCCCATAGACTTTCTAGTCGGCCCCTTTCGAACATCAGAAGCACTAGACTCGAGTTTCGCTCTCATTAGAGCTCGTCAGTAGTGCATATCATCGCCACTGCAGCCAGGACTTGAACCACGGACACGCTGTTCATGAGGCAGCCGTGTTTACCACTGCGCCACTGACCTGACATTAGGCACAACCGAATTATCATATGTGAAGGCTCAACCAATTTCGCTTGTGAGTAATGATCAGGTTGCCCGATCGTCTCGAAATGGAGACACAGTTACTATCTGTTAACTCCAATCGATAATCCCGCGATTAGGACTTCCTAGACAGGTCGAACTCTCCGATCTCATTAAACCTGCTAGGCGATATTTTAGACTACTGATGAGTAGTCGGGGGGTTGATTAACTTCAAGTTGAACATCGGTCGTGCCTAACGTGAGGTCAATGGCGCAGTGGTAAACACGGTTGCCTCATGAACTGAATGTCCGTGGTTCAAGTCCTGGCAGTGGCGATGATATGTACTACTGACGAGCTCTAATGAGAGCGAAACTCGAGTCTAGTGCTTCCTTTCGAAATGGGCCGACTGGAAAGTCTATGGGAATGCGACAGCTGCGATCAATTGTGGGTGATGTTCAACTTGAAACTAACAGCTTTCATTACGTACACACCCTCTTGCATCGAGTTGTAATTTGACGATTTAAATTCGTATGAAAGCTTATAATTATGCAAATAAATTGACCGTTTGCCGATGTACTACATACTTCTGAGTGCAGTCGAACCTATGAATCGACTACTTCAAGCAAACATATCCGAACTAGCACGACGTCCGTGTGAACTACGACATGGCAGGTGGGCTTCAAAGACATTTTGATGATCATAGAATGAAACATCATTAGTTTGACCAGGCATGCTCAGAAATAGCACACTTCTCTCATAAATTACCTTCGACAGCTCTCCACTTGGGTTACGATATCGGTTTTGACATACAGCCTTGTTTTTTGCCCATCTCAGTGGTAATGCTCGTCGTCTACGTTTTTTTACTAATACGGTTTCAAAACAGGAACTCATGGACATACTTAGATATTTAGGTTATTCTTCTAGTGGCAAAATGTAGTACATCCGATAATCCTTTTTCTTGGTGCTGATTTTGCAAGAACCCCTTGTGCATGGCCACATTTTACAATTCGGATGTGATTCGTTAGTCAGCTCATTTGTTTGGTTTGTTCTTTATGGTTGAATGTAAGCCTATCACATATCCTTCAGATGAAGGGTTCCATCACAACGAAACTGGGACTCCACACGGCGTGATGGCTGGCGCCTCTCGATGATCTATTGGACTAGGCTGAATGGTGTGACTGTCGCACCAGCAATGTCACTCAGGCTAGGCAGGCCAATGGGTCAGAGGTCTGACATACTACAGTCGCCGGATCTTCCAGGTTAAAGGTTGACAAAGGCTGGCATCTTCTGGAAAAACTGACACCAATTCTAGTGTCTTCCTTCATCTCGCTACCTTGCGGCACAAACTTTCAACCAAGTGCCTTTGTTGAGAACTTTAAACACTCTGGTGTTTGGGCGTGAGCATCATAACAGCCTCTCAGACCACTACAACTATGAATACTCACAGCACTACTGATTCCGCATTGCATCAGCCGGGTCGCCCTGTTTAGTACATACATCAGAATGGATAGGAGAAAGCCTGCTATCATTTACGTCCCCTCACTCCCTTATCCAATTTGGCTCTCAGGCCGCTTCCAGCCTTCATTTTTGTAATTACATATCCCACAATAGATATAGTTAATCCTAGCATTACTGTGTCTGTAAATCCCATCTGTTACCACTCGGCTTCGGGCTTCCCTCGTCCCTTGCCTAAACAAGTCTTGCCTGACAAGGACTGTTAGTAGCCGGCATTAATTTTAGACATCATGTGCATCACTATTACACTTGGCGTTCTCCTTCTGCGGATCAGCTTTGATCTCAGAAATACGGCATAGCTGTTGGTAATAAGCAGTGTAGCTCCGTTCACGACCGTTGTTCTTATTGAATCACATACTTGGATTCAGGTTGTGTTGGTATTTTGTTGTTCTGTTCTTATTTTCATTTTTATTCTAAGGAACACAAACGGACTCTTCGGTTTTTCCCTACTACTGTTTCAGGGTATCTATCTGTCAGTAAAGCTATCAGCGATGTAGACTGTACACATCCGTAGTAAGTCAAGACTACTAAATAGTTGGGTCAGTCTAACGAGCCTCATGCTCCAACAATGTTATCACCACCTTAATCCGCAAGTTTAAAAATGACCATCAAGGCTGGGAGTCACTGCTGCATTTCGGCTTTTAAACGTAATGGAGTTACTGGCCTAGATGACCTTCTTTCAACAATTCTGGGAAAGGAATGGGAAACTTTAGTGACGGTCTTGACTCGGTTGTTTCGGCCTGTGTGGACGACGGAAAACATCCCTGTGTGCTAGGGTCACTCGATAATGGATCTATTCAAGAAAGGAATCCGAGGCTTTTGCAGTACTCAGCACTACGCTGACGCTACGAAAATCATAGGGGAATCAGATTGATCCCAGACATAACTAGGTAGTGAATTGTCTGACAGTTTTAGCACGAAGAACGATGTGCTTCAAAGCTGTTCATTCTCACCATTTTTGTTTCGTTTTTATGATGGACATTATAATGGGGGATTGTCTCCGACAGTCACAAGATGCCGATGTGGAATTCCTACCTGGTAAATTATGTTAATTTGTGGAAGTCGTATGGCTACCTCGAGTGCAGCGTATCCGTTTGTGAGCAATCATCTCGGGCGTTCTCCGCTTCTTTCGAGGTTCAACCGAGTGTCCGATCGTCCCTATTTTTTTCGACTTCGTCGTGGACGATATTCTGAAGAATACACTCAAAGGTTCCGAGGATTTTGGAGTTCAGCTTTTACCAGTTACTAAACTGACTCATACTGAGTTTGCGGATGACGTTACTTTAATTAGTTCTGTAGAGAAAATGCAGACCATGCTGAATCGGCCAAATGATGTGGCTGGTCTGCGTAGTATGCAAATTGTAGTATAGTTACAAGGGTGGGTTGGCACTGGACTTTGTTGTTGTTGGCATGTCTCTGGAGGCTGTCAATCGCTTCGCCTGCCTGGGTAATATCTCAGCTTGTAATATTACTGTCTACAAGGATAGCTTAAACACACAGTGCATTCCCTAACCCCTTCACGTGTGGCTTCGCAAAGATGTTCATTTGTCGTTTGAGCGCACAGTTTACAACGCGTGCGTGCGTTCAGTTTTGTTCCTTGAATGAAATACCCGTTCATATGGGAGATGCCTATAGACTCTCGGTATTTGATCGCTGTTGTCTATCAGTTGGACTGACTGTTAGCAAAACGACAGGTTGTCGGCGCGTGTTTGGGAAATGTGCAAGTTCAGAGCGGATAATCGGGCTAGTGAAAAGGCACTTTTCGAAGGTTGAGTCACGTACTGCGTCTTCCTCACTCCCAGTGTGGCTACTGATAGTTAGAAGAAATTGCAAGCGGACCAGAAGATGACGTAGTCACGGGTTATGGAAGCCATAACCGCCCTGCTGAGCAAGGTTAGCAGAGGCAGTCTATCTCGTCGGGGAATTTACGACCATCCATACCGTTGATTGAAAACATTCTCATACACGACAGTGTCGCAATCAATGACGGACTTGTAACCACAACCGTTTCTCTTCGTTTTCATGAAACAACTGTTTTTGGTTTTCTTTGTTATTTTTATTCACTGTACATTTATATTTATTGCTCTGCAGCTTCATGGACCATTGTCGAGGGCAACGTCAGCCAGAGCATTAAACTCACGTGTATGGCTGATTCGAAATTGGTGATGGCGATGAGGAACGACTAATTTTGCTTATTCTGACGACATATTTTTATTTGATCACTTCCAAGCAGCTGTAGACAACCTTAGACGTTGTTTCACGATCTATTGTTTAGAAGTGCGCTTTGCAACTTCAACTTGCATAAGATTTGAGGTAGACAAATGAAGTCGTTTACCAGAGTGTTAACCATTGTAAGTCAGGTTCATTTCCATCGCAGGGGCTATTACAATTCAGTTGACGGAGGCCAGTGGCGGCCAGTTTAGTTGAACGTTGTGTGCTTTTGAAGTACACTTAATGATGCGAGGCAGTAAAAGCAGTTGGTTGATGATGCTGTTTATCATTCAAAGTGTAGACACCTTAGCGTTAACTGTTTTGAGTATAGACATATTTCTTTTTAGCAGTAAAGTCCGTTCTCCCCACTTCTTTTTTTAACATAAGACGTGGTCTTAATTGTTCTATGGCAGCTAAATATCAGTGTCAATTACTGGTGTATTGCTGTCGATGTTGTTATTGGGGATAATGTATGCATTGATTAATGTCATCCGTATATGGCAGCCCGGAGGCGAACACAAGCGGATGTTGACCACTTGTTGGTTTCCAGTGATGTATGTTTTGGTTAGTTTTATCCCAGTGTTTTTGTTCTATCAGAGGGCAGTTTGACAATTCAGTTAGCTCGATTTGGCATCGGAGGTGACCATCGTTCGTGCCGTTTGATTGCGAGTGTCACCGTTAAGTCTTGTCGGATTTGGACGAGAATTTGGAACATGGTATACTGGCCGATCAATTCATAAAGGATATACTACCATCTGTTCGAGAGCACTTCTAAACTATCGTCGACTATCCTATGACTTTGTAAGGCTGGCTGACGCTGCCCATCATTTGCTGGCTAAAAACTTCTTAAACGAGGTCAAGACACAAACCACGAACTTAGAGTCGCTGTAAAAAAAGAGCTGACTCAAGAAGTAGCAACTTCGAGGGCGAGAAAGACAGGAAAATCGTAGCAACATGTGCTGCGGTTGCTGCAGACTTGTCCAGCAGTACGTGCCTCAACCTCCAAAAACTGCCTTTTCACTAGCCCGATTATCCGTGCTGAACTTGCACATTTCCCAGACACGCGCCGACAGCCTGTCGTTTTGCTAACAGTCAGTCCAGCTGATAGAGGCTAAGATAACAGCGACCAAATACCGAGAGATTGTGCCAACTGATCAAGAAGATGCCGTACTTAACTTAACGTTGTACTGATTGTTTATGTTTTGGAGAGGGTGGTAGGTGTGGTCGACGAGGCCACAGTTCAGGCTAAGGTTGGTACTACTGTTTAATTGATGCATTGTTGATGACTCCATTGATTGGGACAACGTTAGAGAAGGTCGGTCAGCCGTGTGCCTTGGTCGTCCGAACAGTTGGTAGTTTTATGCTCAAAGTTAACGGCCTGGCAGGGTACGAGGTTGAATCGATTGTCCTGTAGTCAAATAGCCGTTCGTCATTTCTTTTTACGCACGTGAACCCGTACTGTGGACAGATTTTCTTGGCCATACTGGAGCCGTGATTGATTTGATGCAGGATAAACTAGTAACGAAGTATGATGTAGTTCCACTTACGTGAAGGTGCTAACAACAACTTGAGAAAGTTGAAGCAATGTACTTAATTGATTTTAGCGTATGACAGTCAGTTACTAAATAAAGTAATACGCAGAGTCTGAGAATTGTTCAGTAGAGATCAAGACCTGAACAAATGTTGTAACTTGATTAAGTATTAAATCCCTATTCAGCCAAAATGAGTCCAACCACTCAGTCATAGTGGGAAATGGATTTGCAGATGAAGGAAATTCTGAAGGGAGAGATTATCGAAAGGACGGATAGACCTTTCATTTCCTGTGTCTTGTTGGTGAAGAAGCTTAACAGGAAACTTCGATTTTGTATCGACTTCAGACGGTTGATCAAGTTTACAGTCATTAGGGTCATGGATGTCCCAGTGATATCACAAATTTTCAACAAATCACAGAACGTCATTTTTTAAATTGTTGGACTTGCAATCTGCGTATTGACAAGGTCTAATCAATCGGACTGGGATAAAATAGCTCTCACAGTGGGAAAAAGACAACAGTGGTTCAAATGTTTGCCGTTTGGACTATGTGGTGGTCCTTTTACATTCAGGCGACTGACGCTCAAAGACAGATTACACATTCTCTTGTCTGTGCAGAATAAATCGTCGTCCACAATGCCACTGAGACATAGCGTACGGTGCATTTTTTAGCTGTGCTGCAGAATGTTGAACAAGCGGGCCTACCGATCAAATTCACAGGTAGTGAAACAGAGTGGTATATTCAATCACAGTTCCGGTCTCAACATCGAAGGAAACGCTGTCACATTGGTTTTACAGTCGCTTTATAAACATTTCAGTAACACTGCCAACACCTTGCGAAATTTTGAAGAACTGCCGGTTTCACCGGTCAAGAAGTGCCAGTCAAGAGTTTTTGGAAATCTGGTAACTGACGAAGAAAGTACAACTGGACGTTGAATTGTCAGTGAGCCTTGTTCTCACAGCCGATGCAAGTAACATAGGATTTGGAGCCATATTGAAGTAGAAGGGCGGTATTGTTGAATGTGCTAGTCGAGTTTTGACGGCAGCCGGATAAAACTGTTGAGCAATGTAGAAGGAGTGTTCACCGGTAATGTGGGTGGGTCTTGGTAAAACGGAAGCCATATTTGTCGGGTCCTCGTCTGCATGGGAGACTTATCACAAACTTTTGGAATAACAAACTACCGGATGGCCGCTGAGGAAAGATCACTCGTTGATCTCTGTGGCTACATGAGTAAGAATTTACAATTCTTCATGCACCTTTAAAAATAACCGTTCCTAATTTATTCTCCTCAGTGCACTACACGATTGAGCTTCACAAGGACGCCGTCGAGAACGGCAGTACTGAGCTAGAAGGTTAGAAAGATTTTGAAGAACGGATACGGCGATCCGGGAAGTGACTGACCAATTTTTAACACGAGGACAGCCTTCGAACGGCGAAAAACCTTTAAAAGTAAAAGTATCCAGATTGCATTGGTCTGATTTGTGATTGAAGAGTGTTGGAACTATGATGCTAGGCAACATAAACTCGCCGGCATTACGGTCGGAGTTCAAAGAGATGCATATGGAGAGAATATCAGTTGGCCTGTACAGAAGTCATCGAACACACGAAAAAGACTTACTGGTCGAAATCGGAATATTATGTCGGAAATTATACAGTTGATCGCCAACAACGGGAACGCACGTACAATTCACGCCTTTCAAGCAAAGAAGGACAGTAACCACCTGATTCGTTATCCTGCTTAGCTGATCCCGGTCACTGGCGTTAGGGATCTGCGGTCAGTCGGTCTGATGGGCCGTTCTGAGTAACCAGTTTATCGTTGTAATGGCGTAACATTTCACAAAATAAATGTACCGGTCTTCATACCCGATCATTTGGTGAAGACTATATGCTGAATCACATCTCTGAAACATCGTTGCAGATCATGAAATAACACGAGGTATAGTGATTGGCTAAAGTCTCTGGTTCGAAAGGGAGGAGTTTCGGAACTGTTTGGAGTGCCTAAGAATCAAAAAGGTTCGTAAAACACCACCCTCCCCCCAATCAAATGGACTGACGAAAAGAACAATCGCACAATCAATGAGCAGCTGACGGCGAAAAGAGGAAATTAGGTTGAGATGCCGTGAGTGAATCTGACAATCAACTGCTACCGCAAACTATAGTCCTCCCCATCGTTTTCAGCAGTTATCCGACCTACATTATATACAGTCGGAAACGTCAACGCATCTCGCAATTCTTGAAATTGGTTGGATTCTTTTCGGTTTTAACTGTTCCATCATTTGTCATTCCTAAATCTTGATGTGCCCTAGACTTATTCACGTGATATGTTACATACGTCATTTTGAATAGAGTGGTCGGTGTCTAACTCCGATCACATTTTTGCACACTATCTATTATGAAACTATTGAGGAAGAAGTCTCTGTGTTGTTGGTCATTTGCTATTAACTGTCTGTCATTTAACTGTTTTGTTTAAATGACGCCATTAATTTTGATCCCAACTTCTATCGTCATTTGGAAGGAGTAAAAGATGTTGAAGTGGGATAAGTACATTTCGTGCATTTTAATTGTTCGTCTTATTCGTGTGCTTATCCCAATTTCAGAGCTTTAGCAATAGATAACGAAGTACGCTGTACAAGTTGACCACGTGACTACGAATTGTTGCCTGAACGCTAGTGACACAGTATAACTTAAAAATCGAAGTGATCAAAAGTCATTTGACCTCTAAAAAATGCAACCGTTAACATATGAATAAGGCGTTTGAAATAATAAATCCATTTCTGATGCAGCTAATTTGGTTGCCAGTGGTGGTATAAAGTGAGGGAACAGTTTTTAAACTAGTTTCCATGAAAATGAAAAACCAAATCAGAGCTAAATAAACATAGCATACATTAATGTCTCAAATGATTGTGCGGTTTACGAGTGTGGTTGCTTTTCTGATGATAAAAGAGGATTGCGATCGATAGGATATATTTAGAATAATTGGTTCAGCTGTCTATATAAATAGAATTAGTGTTTTTTCATTCATGCCCGATCTTGTGGGAACAGCGTGTTGATGGATTTCACGTAAACACACGTACAATCCACGCTTTTCAACCGAGGAAGAAAGACGCGGGGACAACTTGGTTTCCTGAGGAATGTTGCCTTTGAGCATAAAGACGTGCGTTGAAGAGAGGATGTAGGTGTGTGTGAGAATTGGATCTTCCCGTGGCGTTTGTTCGATAAGAATTCTACTTACTAGTCTGTTAGTATGTGTTAGCAAATCTCCTATTTTCGTTCCCGCTCAACCCGCTTTCGTCTGTTCTGCGGCTGGCGAAATCATTCGCACACGAACACATTTGCCAAAATACACAGTCGCTAGTCCAGCTTTACCATTGGGAAATCTCCACCAGGAGGTTTGCGTGTGTGAGTGGTTGTGTGTAAGTACGGGCGACACAACCGAAAAAAAGCTTAACTCATTTAACACGTTTATTTTTCGTGTTATTCAACTGAAACCTGTTGACATATGTTCAACCGGGTTTGAATATGAACGGAGTTCATCAAATTAGGCACCACTGTCAAAGCAGAACAAAGTGTACCATTGTTTGTCATTGTGGGCTGTTTGAGGACTAGACAAACCAGCAGTAGAAGCAATTTACTTCAATACTTTCAAAATTCACCTGGTGTTCACGAGACGAACTTAAACAAACAAACGTTTAAAACAAATGGTTTGTTTGGTGCCTATAACTTCAACGAGAAATTGAGACGTAAAAATTATTGATGCATCGAGTCAACGAAATCAGTCTGAGTTTCGGTTGTTGGTAGCTGAGCGCCATTTACATAACAACTTAATATTCACAGTGAACGAAATGTTTCGGACAAACCACTCTGAAAGCAAGCATACGATTAGAGATTTATCCCGTTATATGTACATCCATCGCATGATTACGGATACCACAGCTTTTCGATTATCTTTTGTATGCACATAATTATTAAATGTGCGTGCTCACTTCCATGTATTTCACGCAGGTACACTGTCATCATGTCAGGTCTTGTTTACACACCGTTCACCTACTGATTTTCAGAGGGTTTGTTTTACGTCTTGGTGAGAGAAACACAGATTTCGGAGTTTTGGGAGTACACTCGGAGACAACTCAGCTCTCAAGTTGGGTTGGACAGTCTAAACACATAAATCTGTTTCTGTCCCTGTTGTATAGGATCTTCGAAACGAAGATGTCGAAAGAGATTTTCCTTAGCTTCCATTCGATGGAGCATAGTTCGATGGAGTTCGAATGGTCTACTGATAGTTAGTGATACAGTAAGTCTGCACAAGTCAGTTGTTCACGAGCAAACATTTGTGAAATCTTGCAGATCACTTCCGTTTTATTTGTTCAAAATCTGAAGGATCCCATCCGTGGTTGTTTACAAAGAACAACGGTTAAAATAGTGGAGAGACTTGGTATGGAAAAATGAACAGAATAGCTGCACTAATGACACGATTCAAGGGGTGGTCCAAGGTTTCATAGTTTGCTTTCGTCTAGCGGTGGCTAATAAACGTTCTGATATGTCTTTATTTTTGATAACAAATATTAATAAGCTTTTCCGATAAAGAAACAAGGGACGCAATCTTATGTATTCACATTATCGTTCCGTCTATTATCATCTGTAGGTCTAAGCTTACTTCATACTGAAAGCCTAACCCGTATTGTTGTTCAAGGCATACCAGTAAAGTGACATAAATGTGATCTACGGAAAAATACTCATTGATTTGGTCTGTACACTATCCGAATTTCCACTCACTCATAAACTCTTGAGGTTTGTTAGCCAAGGAAGTCAATGGAGATGAATGTACTTGATCATAAGAATCGGAGCTGATATGTGTCATTTAAGCACGGTAAATAAAAAGTACACGGCCGCATCTGTACTCACCATATAAACGTTTCTTTGAAGAGTGCAGAATATATATTTTCTAGAGCGCTTTACTCTAAATTGATATAAGTCGTTTGTGTGAATATAAGATGGAGTAGATTTGAATTATTACACCTACTGGCAAATTTTAAACATATGCATGTCGTAATTACATGTCCGTGCGAAAAAGTAGTTTGTTCTGTGTGCATAATCAAGGTACACAAAAAGTCTTATCTTCTTATGTATATGAAGCAGCTGTAGGTTTAGTTGCACCGTATGTTCCTTTCGAGGCAAGTGTTATGTCACTGACCTCAGAAAGACTTGACTGAATCATCACAAGTGATCGCTGAATGGCACTCGGTTGAGTTGTACTGCGGATGGCTGTCGTTTATCGAAGAGGTGATTTACCAACCTGCGTCATCTGCGGTGTTGAAATGACGTTCGGTTGTCGCTGAAGGGAAGGATATATGATGGATGCGTGGCCTGTTCGCGACGAAGATTTAAGCAGACTTGCTGTGTGTTTACCACCATTGTCTCCGCCAGTGAGCCCATATTAATTGGACTGATCACGTGAGCAGTACGACCATCCGGCGACACGTATTCCGGAATGGACTATCAATTGGTCAACCATTCACAGTGCACAACCTGCGATGGTTAGACCACGTACTCTGCATGCCATCTGGTCGCTTACCGTATCGGGCATCATATACTGGGATCACCAGCAGTTGGGTAAAATCGCGTGGTGGTCAGGCAACAAAGTGTTCATGAAGTATGAAAACCGTAACTGTTCGATTGAGTAAATTGGGTAGGTATCGCTTGCCTGGCTGGGTTGCTTGTATTCACCCAGATCACTGGTTAGAAACGCTCTCCGAAATAGCAGTATGCCGCAGTCAGTGGTGTACCTACATTCATACCATTTCTAGTTCTTCCGTGTAGTCTTTTATTAATTCTTCACCGTCTTAGTAACACTTTCTTCTGGAATATTCCACTTGACTGTTAAAGTGGTCGGCATCCTGGGCCACAACACCCTCTGGTCAGGCTCATGACTGTTGTGATGATGATGAAGCAGGTTTCGCAACTTGTTTGACAATGTGGGTCTTCTGTTTCAGCTGAATTTGTTTACAGACTACGTTGAGCACGTTGTGCAGTATTTTGCTTACCAATGAACAGTCAATTTTTCCAATTGCGACGCCATGAATATTCGGTGTCATCCAGTTCAGCCTAATAGTACTAGGTTAATGAGATTCCATACAACGCGGTAGTCTTAGAAAAATCAAACGTTAGATTAGATTTCCTCTCCGGATAAGACTATGGGTTGTTCTACTCTAACTAAAGGGAGAAACTCAGACCTACTGTTATGGTTTAAGTTATACCAATGGGGGAATTTCGTGGCTTGGAAATATTGTAGATATTGTTCACTTTTCAAAACTGATACACTGGTATAAAAGATTCGGTGATAACGATGGCAAGAGTCGAGTTTTTTGCTTTCTACAATGTACCAGTTTTGATACACTATCTGTGGTGTCGGAGTCCACAAAAATGGAGTGCAAGTCTATTCATCAAAAGGGGTACATGACTGACGTTGTCTGACAGAAGAAATTCTTGAACCAAACATCCTTTAGAGAAGTGCATTAGTCAACATATCGATTAAAAAAAGAACTGGAAATCATAATAAGCTAGAAGTGTTGTTAAGTAATGACCCCAAAAGTATCCACTAGATTCAAGTTGAATTGCTCCGATCGGACGACCGAACGTGAAGTTGAAAAGTAGGGCTGTTTTGTACTAGAGTTAACAGTCGGAGTATGTTCTAGCACTAGTGAGCTGAAAGATTTTTGAACACAACACCAGTAACAATTAAACGTAAGCTGACTAGGTAGTCACCATCTAGTCAGGAATATGTAAGCAGCACAGTCCATCAGGCATAGACAGAGAAAATGGTACGAATGATCTCACGTGTCATGAGTGAGAAATGAGTCAACCGAATTTTCCACCAAGATATGTAGTGACCATGTTCACACACCGAAAGTTTCAATGGTGGATATTTTGATGCTTTTGAAAGTGCCTTGAAAAGGAATAGCAATTCACTTGTTTTGTTGTTTGAAGTTGTTCACAAGTCAACAGTGAACTGGAATCGAACATTTTTGGCTGATGTATGGCATAGTTATCTGATACAGCGGAACTGTGTTGAATCGGAATAACAGTCAAATCAAATCCATCGAATCAGAACCGGTTCGGATGGGATATTTAGGGACTTTTTTGGATCGGGTCTTTATAATTGAACTTGGAAGTAATGCAAATGGTACAGATTCATTCTGATCATGCTCTATTCCTCTTTCACAGTTCGAATTCTGAATAGGGCGAGGAAAAGAGAGGTTGTGTATGTCCAGCAGTTTCGGAATGCTAGCACATATCAATTCGGGTGACATCCACTTGACGCCATATGCACAGACGATCATTGGTCGAAGATTGTTCTTCGCCTGTCTGTCGATTGCTTGTTTGCATTTTCAAACATTTGGTTAGTCCAAAATTTCTCAGTTTCTATGTTACATATTAACCATTTCTATGGCTTTATTCCAAGTAGCTTTTACCTAGTCAGTGGTTATTTTTAATTGAATTGACTGGTCCTTTCCATTGTCAAGACAGTGTAAACAACACTAGCTGATATTATCGGAGTTTTATCATTTGCTCGAGGATAGTTTATGTTTACTGTCCTAGACAGATACCTCGTATAATTGATCAAACTCTTTCCTCCTATTAAACTAACTTTTCCGAAAGTCAGAGTGTGTTACACTTGACTGTATGACTGATAGTCAACCCTTTGAATACTGTGGGGTGATTAAAACATGGTTCTTGACGGCAACACATCTGGGTTTAGAAGCCATGTAACAAAGAAACATGTGTATGCAAAACGTAAAAGGACGATAAGCATGTGACTTAATTCCTGAAGCATTTGCACAAAAACAAAAGCAGATGTTGTTACGATATCTGCATCTTGGAAACAACGAGCTGAATTGTAGGCGAACGTAAGTCGAAACCTCCAGTTTTATTACTTTCGGTGTTATATGCCATTAGTTCGTCTTAGTTCATGGATAATTCTTTTCAGACTGTGAAAACTTTTGACAGCTAAATTAGCCGCTTTCTTCCGAGAAGCTACCGTAGTATACTCGTCGAGAGGAGGAACGAGAGCTCACTATTCTTTATTTCTACAGAAGACGCAAAAACCACCACAAAAATAAGAAAAGTTTAAGAAACAGTAGGAGGGGTCACATCCCAGTAATTAGTAATCTTGCCGGAGCTATACAGGCAGTTTAAAATATTCTTTGTCGAACTCAACATGTCGATTTCTACACTGTTTGTTGAGTTTCTTGTTATACCACCCGTCTGAACTAAAATCTAGATTGGTAAACATTTTTTTGCTATTTTGCGCAAATAAATTATCTAGAAATCCGTTCTGTTGTTCTGTGGTCAACTTTTTTGGTCACTAACATAGGATTACAGTTGCTAATTGCCATTAACAGTTCTGGAAATTGTTGAGGTTCCCGTCATACCGAATCCTCTATTTGCACATACATATGTTAAGTAGCACAAATTTGAACAATTCGAACACTGCAGGGGAAAAGTTTGTTTGTAGTTCATCGGCTTATAAGGACGATAACGCCTCCGAATATATAAGCATAAAACTTGACGTAGCCCTAACCAAAACCTATTTGCAGCCAAACTGCGTGTACAGTTTAATTCTATACCGATTTTGCTCCCTCGGTTGAAGGATACATTGCCTGTTCATGCTGCCTCTTACTGTCTATAGCATCTTGGTTGTTTCTGTGAAACGAGCTGTTTAGACCATACGACACGGCGATTATCCGAAGGCATTCGGGAACATCATCCTGTTTGGCCAACTCGGGGACTGGCAAAATCTTGTCAGTCCAGCCACTCAGTCGTTCTCAATATCTTATCTATTGCGCTCCTAGTTTACAATCAAAACAGATCAAAGAGCGCCTGATGGCAGTTGCAGAAGCCATGGCCATCCGCTTACTCTCCTTCCCATTATGTATTCAAAAACGCTTTGTCAAAATACTGAATCTTCCATGACCTGGTGTTCACGTCCGGACGGAACAGATTTCGTAATCATGACCACTATCTTAACAGCCATCAATAATTTGTACGATCGATCTGATCTTTCTGAAACTGGTAACGAACCGCTCGATCCATTACCTTACCATTTCTCGCACACGATTAATCCATATGAATACGTTGTATTCAGCCTGATGACGAATAACCGAAGACAGGCTTGTTCGCTACACTTTCCAATTTCTAACTATGTTGGTGATAATGATTTACTCAATATTACATCGCTTAATAGTACAAACGTAAATAGCCTTGAACAATTTTTGTGTTCGAATGAAACACGAATGTATGATTACCGGTAAGTATGTAGCTTATGGGCATTTCGTTTATTAACCAAAGCTCAGTGCTTGAAGAGATGTTCGTACAATCTTAAACTGTGAGATAAAGCGGTCAATATGAGTGTCAACCCTAATGGTTAAGACTTTGTAGACCTAAATAGTGAAATCACAAAGAGAAATATTTATGTGCACAAAATACGTATCCTGATCTTTAACCGTTTTTTTGAGATTTCAACCTTAAGAAACCCGTTTGAAGACTTCCGAAGGTGTGAATATTGTTAGAGAGAGGCTTGTACAAAAGAGTTGCTTCTCAAAAATGTGTTTGTTGTGGTTAATGTGAATAATAGATTTTCGTTAGTTTCCAAATTTTGTTCATAATCCAATCTAGTGAACACAAAACGCGAAATTCAGTGAGCTACGTTTTTTGATCCAACTCATGTTATTCACAGGTTCCGCCACAGTAATGCGTAAGTTATCCATTGGTCTCAATAGCAGGCAGTAATATCTGTGCTGAATCCATGCCATAATCTCGTTACCTGGATTTGTCAATAAAATGAAAATCATTGAATTGACTTGAGCTGTTGAGTGATATTTTGTTAACGAATAAGTATCTGAGAATCTTCTTCGCTACATTGTGAGCACAGTTCATTTGAGCGAGATCCAGATGCCAGAAAGATATTATTTTAGTTGACCCAAGAGTAACAGAAGCATTAGATTGGTGCTTTATGAAAAGGTAGTCTGCGGACAATGTTATCACTACAGTTGTTTATGGTGAACAGCCCGACTCAGACCATTTCAAAACTTTCATTTTGACGTCTTGAAATAGAATCGAATGTCGGTTTTAGGAATTTGGGTAGCAAGACGGTCAGATTGAGCCATTAAGTGTGGGAGTTATTGTAAAAGAGCTTACCCCAAAGACTGTTTACAGATTGCCGATTTTTACGTCAGATGAGTAAAAATCTGGTTTGCATCATATGTTGTGTAAACGTTTCCGTTGACACAATACAATTGGGTGCTTGAGAAATGAGAAATTGTTCATTCTGGCAAATTTGTTATCTAACGGATATCGACAGTACTGCACATCCTCACTACGGTCGAGTTTTGAACTCCGATCATGCCGTCAACCGTGTTGACCACTGCGTCAGTGGCCTAATACTTTGTGTGATTGGATTATCTTTTACGAACACTTACCCACATTCAGTTGCAAGTGATGTTCAGATCTATGGCCCTACGGCTTGAACTTCCTTTCAGGTTGAATTTACTACCTGTGGGTATTCAGACTTCAGTTGAAGTTGAGTAAATCCAATTAGTTCAACTTGGCGGGAGGTCTAAGTCGCGAGTTATCGATTTAAGACAGAAGAAGGGTTATTGTGTTGCCTCTCGGAATGAACGGTCACTACAAGCATTGCTCACAAGCAAATGTAGCTGAACATTTACATATGGTGAATTGATCGTGCCTGATGTGAGGTCAATGACAGAGGGGCCAACACGGTTGCCTCTTGAAAGTGTGGTCGCAGTTCGAACTTTGGTCATCCAAAGCGTATAAACTAATGATTAGCTCTAACCAGAGTGAACCTCAAGCCTGGTGCTTCTTTTAGAAAGAGATTGGCTGGAAATTCTTTGTGAATTTGAAATATGTGGTCGGTTGTGGGTGATTTTTATTTTATATAAATTAAGCCCTGTAGTAATTATGTGTAATCTGTGCGACAAATTAACCTAATGTTTTAAGGGAGTGTTCTACTTGACCTTACGTGTACATGCACATGAATGTGAATGCACGGGTAAACAAAGTCATGTAATTTTACTGATCTTCCAAAACGGGTCAGATAGCTGAAACACTTTTCATTCGCATTGCACTTTATTCAAGTTGTACCGACAAAATTGCTCCCCTATCAGCAATTCTCTGTCTCCACTGTTATCCTTGTCTTCGTTCTCGGTTCCCATCAGTCCCTTAATCGACGGCAGATTTCCTTGGTATACTAAGTCATCATTTCTGTTTTCCAGTCGAAGCACAAACCACATCCGTTAACCGGACTTCACATAATTTTATTGCATTAGTAATTGTTTGCAATGGTCAATTAACTTTAACCGCATAGAAAATCACTGGGATAACTTATGTAAGTATGGGATTGCATACGGTTCAGCATTTGTAATTGGTCGTGTGGAACACAAACACGGCCAATGTTGTGAGCCAAGCATACGGACTGCACAAGGGTTATTTGTTCAGGAAAGCAGCACCTGGGTTATACGTTTCAACATGACAACAAACAAAAACATTCATCTCCATACGACACTGTTCCCAGAAGGTCACGGTTGCTACAAACTCCAATGCTCAGTTCCTGCATATTTTCGAGAACCATTTCATTCCGTGCTGTACTCCGATGCTTGTTGTATTTTTCCTCTGGCTACTTCAACGTCAAAATCCATGCTCTTGCTGCATCCTGAATAGTAGTTGTGTTACTAGTATAATGCGATCACTCGTCCTCACTACACCAGTACACCTTACTAAGGATAGTTCGCAATGATAAACAAAAAAGCAGTCTGGTAGTTTGTGGGCAAATGTCTGTTGGTGGTGTTATTCATTATTTTGCCCAAATGTGAACAGCATTCATTATTAGATGTTCAGTTTAGTGGGCTCATTAAAACAAACGAGTTTGTGTGGAAATTGATGTTAATGAGCCATGAGCATTTATAGGATTCATCTAGGTGATTAGTACATACAACCTTAGGCAAGTATCACCGCAGCTAATGGGAATCTTATGCCTAGCATTTTCATCCATAATCTCCGTCCACTGAGCTGTATCGATTGCCCATTTTAGTTTTGCAATCCAATAGTTTGCATCCATTTTTTGACCAAGTTCCGGTAAATTTTTGTGGCTGGCTTAGTGCTACTGGATTTATTTCAATGTTGTAAGTTAACCAGCAACTCTTTGCAGTGATCGGTTTTTAGCAAAACAGATTTTTTACAATAAACGTGCAACGATTACCAGCCAATATTTGCAATAACAGGACGGGGCAGGTCTTTGTTCAATGGCGTTAAACCCTGGAAGATACTGCCCACAGTCTCCAAATATCACCTGCTGACCGTTGAAGTATACGGGCTCATGAACCGCATTCAGCAAAAGGGTTGACTGAACTAATCGAATGCTCACTGGCAATCGTTATTCTTTGTCTCCTCACTTCGTTTTGTAGTACAGCCACATTAGTTAGAGAACAACTAAGACAATACTTCACCTTTTATTTTCTACGATAATGTGTCCATCTTGAGAGAAAATATCTGAAGAGTATGCGGCCCTCGTTAGCTATATTTTGTTGTGCTTGCTCAATTACTGACTGTTTTATCCATTTCTGACCCTGCATTCATTGTACATTGGTCTTCATTTGACAATTGAACAATTGACGCTCCTTGAATCAGTTGACAGTAAACATTACAAAGAACATACTGGTCTACAAAGAAGTACTTCTGATGTACTAATATAGTATTGATGACTGTACTTGAAATGGTATACAAAGAAACAAACCTTAATAGAGTAGAATAAAACATTTCACTGCTAAGTGATGTAATGGCTAATGGCCATTTATAGTGTAGTATACCCGATAAGAGGGTGAACGAGAGTTTGCCAGAAATCGTTTATCAAGAACACGTAACACTACTACAAAAGTAAGAAAGGGGCAAGAAACAATATGGAACATCACGTCACTGTTCGTTCAGGTAGTTTGTGTGCAATTGGGGCCCCTTCTTTGGAGACTGCACAAACTGCCGACTGTGTAACACAAGAGAGGGAGGCAGTGATTTACCGCGGTTTAAAAGCATACGACGGGCACTTTCTCATTTTCGGTTTCACTTTACAATAGCAGTACCACTATGGACTACTGACGAACCCTAACAAACGCGAATTTCAAATATGGTGCTTTTCTCGAAATAGGTATGCTGAACAGTCTATGAGATTATGAAAGGCGTAGTCACTTTTGCGGAATATTCGGCTCACATCAACCAAGTCCCTACTGGTAACCAAACTAGCGCTTAACGAGTTTAGTGTTTTCCGTTAGTTAAACATTAAGAGAACTCCTCATTTTGGGGTTATCGATTGAAGTTGACCTATATTTTAGTTTGAAAGAGTTCGCTTTCAAAATAAGGTCAAACAAAATGACTTATTAGAATAAAAATACACTTGCATGTCTTTTCCGAAGACCGCTGATTATTTGCTGAGTTTCTGATAAGTGTTTAGGTCACTGGTTGTCAAGGTCATTTGTTTAGTTAGGCCAACATTTGGTAGCGTAAGGTAAGGGAAACAATTAGGAGATTCCACTCTTCATCTAAAAGCTATTAAGAAACCATTATCGAGATAGGGGCAAATAAGCTGAAACGTTGTTTTGTATAAGTTGTTGTTCCGTGACCTATATTTTAAAGGTCTACTTCTAGTCACCCGGGCTCCAGCAAATGAAGTATCGCAGTTAACCCATCAAAGAAGCTAGACTTAATGAATACGCGACATCCAGAGACTTATATATACTCGACCAATAAATTTAAAGCGTTTATCGACCCATCATCTGACTTTTGTCAGACACCTCCTCAGCCCCTTATATCAACAGAAACGAAGCACATAGATGTTCGATCTAGTCATAGCTTGTGATGGTTCCAGTAATACAGAAATGAAGTAGTTAAATTAGCTCAATCTCAGAGCTAGCTTCGACGCAATAGTAATAACAACCGAACTAGGCAAAGCAATTTATTTATTCGTCGAGCGCAATTGTACAGCTTGTAGTCAGCAATGTAATAAAACAAGAGTAATGAGAAATAGGTTTACTGTCAATCACCACATAGTTGTAGTCAGCTTTGCATAACACCTTGAGTGTCATACTGTAAAGTATTGCCACTATTGTCTGTAAAACTTTAATTAACGAAGAGTGATAACGTATTATGTGATGCATATCGTGAAAGTGTAAACTGATCTACAGATAGCTTGAGTTCACATTGGTGACACCTATTTATGAGATGGATCATGATCCATCGCAAGGTGATCGGATGGTTTTGACAACAACGTAGAGCTGAACTGTCTGGAAAGGTTTAGTTTTCAGCTTGTACCCCGCATGTTGTAGTTTCCATGTATCGTATTCAAAGTTACGGTTGAGCAAAATACTAGCACTCTGCTATGTTTAGATTAGAGCAACTGGGGTAATTACGACTCAAACCTGCAACGTTGCGCCTGGTAACCGGGAGTGGTTGGCTCTGAGCTACACTAATTTGTAGAAAGGTTGAACAATATGCAACCACCCTTTATTTACATTCTTCAAGTATTTTGGGAATAAAACGATTCTACTGAAACCATATTCTCATACAGTTCAATTTTCCTCAATGAAACTGATAATAACCGAGGTTTCGAACCACATTTGCTGAAAACAGAAGTGACCGATTTCCATCTGTTTCCCTAAATGAACTCTTTAATTTAGTTTAATATGACTACCACAAATGTGTTGCAATCTATCAACAAATCAATATCCGTCGAACTTCAAGAAGAAACCTTATACAGTGTCACTAATTGATAACGGCGCAGTTTCTGTGAGCCTGTAAATATGGAACAATACACCAGCGAATTACTCTTCGTATTCCTGTTGAGGAAGTTGCCAGTTTCCCGAAAACATTGTATGACCATAAGTGACAAAGTTCACTTGTGAGTGACCTTTACCTTTGCGATGGTCATGTGCGGCTCCAGTCTTCACAATCGATCTACGCCCTCGTGACAATTGTTGTTGTCATCCCGACTACACACCTAGACTGTACTGTCTAGACCTCTGTCTGGTCCATTCCCTTTGACCTTGCTTGTTGCTAGTCCCAACGGGTTTGTGACCATGTCGCCTTCGGATTGAGTGACATAAAGTAGCTCTGTCCGGAGGTCAGTCTTTTCTCTGTGTTCGTTCGTTAACCTCAAGTGGTTGGGTTGGCCGGGAAGATACGTATTAATCTTGCATATTTCGTAGTCAGTCGTTCAGAATCGTTGAACATTGTTCCGTTATCTACCGTTTCACTAATCGTTATTCTATTGTCTGTTTACGCCCTCGTAGACCGTATTCCTCAAGATACAACAATTCGTAAATTCCTTCAAAGTTCTTCATATTGCTGGTAGATAACACTCTTTCTAATTATCCTCTATAAAGTATTCACACAAATATTCACTTATTTTATCGACTGACATAACGGGATAGTCCAACCCCATTACATAAGGCTTTTGAAAGTTGACCACAGCTTTTGCATTAAGATGGAATTTTCAGTCAACCTGTTCACAAAAGAGGCAGAGGACACGAGTTCCACACTCATTAGTAGTGAGTACCTTCATACTACAGGAATTGGACCTACGACCATACTTTTATGGGACAACCAAGTTAACCGTTACTCCACTCACATCAAATTAGGAACAACCGAAGTGTCATATCTGATTGCCTAACCACTTCCACAATCGTGCCACACTGGTTGAATTGTGACGAGTGACTGAATGACTAGAGTTGGTTATGGGGAACAAATCGATTTTTCTTGGTGGCCTTGATTCTGTTCTTATCTGAGCCGTTCTGCTAGGTGACAAATTTATTTTTAAGAACAAAAATTGATAAAATTCTCACCTGTGTTCTAATCCACCTGGCTATCTCTGATGCCAAATAAATACCTAGTTCATAATACTGAGATGGATGATTCTGAGGCAGTGAGTTATCTTCAGATGAGCTTCTAATGAAGCTCACTGACAATGAACATTTCTTCAATATTCCCAGTCGTTCTGTCTACAAAGTCGTGTATTTTAGGTAAAAGCATTTTGTTCCATGCAACAACCTGTAGTTTCCTTAAATGTGGTCATGTTCCAACAGTTCCATCTTGAAAGGCTTTGTCATTTAACCAATCTAATATACGATCAAAAGATCACTTCGATTTACCTCTAAGTGATATCCACACACTGTCTCCATCATTTTTACTGGTCGCCACAATGTATACACCTAGAATTCCACTTCTACACTAACGTAGTTTATTCTTT
Source organism: Paragonimus heterotremus (assembly GCA_013368495.1). NCBI lineage: Eukaryota > Metazoa > Platyhelminthes > Trematoda > Plagiorchiida > Troglotrematidae > Paragonimus > Paragonimus heterotremus. Next base: position 106,444 of record LUCH01000999.1, read on the forward strand.
GTATAAACGACCAGAGGAACATTCTGCAGTTTCTGGACAGATTGGAAGGTATCAGATATGGTGATTTAAGATGAAGCGCACTTTCTGCCCTCATTAAAGTATGCCTTATGAATTGTGTAGATTGCAGGCAGATTTACACTCAACCTGCCCACAATATACTTCTCTTTCCCGTATAACCTGACCTAAAGTAATGGAAGTTAGAACTAGAAAATTCGGAAGCTCCAGGTAGAGTACGAATCATGTTTTCGTTTACGGCGATTCTACATATTGCTGTCAAATGATTTAGAAGTGACGTCTTTTTGAGAATCATTAAAAAAAATCAATAATTCTTTGTATCCCAGCTTTTAACGAATTAATTCCCTGCTCTCCCAGTATTTTATTTTATGCACATCGATGTAATTTCATTGGTGCCTTCAACATTTCAACAGTGCATTAAGTCGTGTACACAAATACCGAGTTCGAACCTAGGTGTTCTGTGTTGAAATAAACGAAAGACAGTTCTTCGTTTCCTGCGACGTTTAAAGTATCAATTTTATACATTAGGCATCCAGATTCTATTGATATTGTTGTATTAATTAGTTTGATATCACTGGTAGTCGCTTTTACTCGTGTAATAAGTCAATCATTTCTCCTAATCCCAATGTACGCATTATTAATAGACCGGAATGTAACTTTATTCCTGCTCAACTTACACGAAGTGATCATCATCCATGATTCTCGGATTTTGCCCCTATCCACAGAAAACGTGTGTAAGCAAAACTTCAGGTTCGTGGAATTCAACTTATTCTACATATAATTAACTTATCATCAGACTAAGGTGTCCATATTCCACATTATTTGGACTTCCCTAGATTTTGCAACAAAGCATAATTACAAACAACTGCTTTAAATAGTTAGCACCACCCGTTTACAGCTTCATGTGGTCTCCGCCAGGTGCTTATGAAAATTCTTTATGTAAATGTCAGTAGAGCACAAGTCTTGAGCTATAGCGTGAGTCACGGTTTGTTAGAGAGAAACAGAACATTTCTGGGTGTGAGAGAATGGTACACAATCTCGCTGTGGGACGAATATTTGTCCATGTCAAGTAGTTCATGCTTGCCCGAACTTCAAGTTATTCAGGGATGACTGCTCAAGGGAAGCAAATTGATTGACGAAATGGTTAGTGTGTACCGGGACAGTTACAGTCAACTTTAGTTGCATTAACCCTTACTGTTCGTTAAAATTCTTCAAACTAGAGACCGAGATCATGCCTTGAAAAACTCAGGGAAACAACATCCTTTGACTAGGAGAAGGCTGTAACTGATGTATATTATTTACAATATGGCATAAAGTTCAGAGACGGCAGATTAAACTTACACCTGTAACTTTGCTTCTTCGGGCAATGTAACAGATTCAGAGACTGAACCTTAAAATATTGTCATCCGTGTACTTTTGAAATGTAAGAGGAATTTTGCCTTCCGATTACCAATCGCAGCATGGATTGCTTGAACATCGGACACCTTGAAAAATATTTTCAGGTATGTATATATAGGGTCAGAAGGTGCCTAGGTAAACCAACAGTCTCCAGAAAAAAGTACCAATTCGCTTCATCGTGTAAGATGGACCCTGATTTAATAACATCGTTTTATTCTTTGATGCCTCAATTACCCAACAAGCACCTTTTTGAGATCTTTTACTCGCCTTACTCACATAAATAACACTACATACTTTTGAAGCAATAGAAATTATTTGGGACGGCTTCTGTTGCTGTGCAATGAAGATGTTTTCCACTGAAGTTTGATGGGATGAACCTTCCGGCAGTAGAGGAGAAGGAATTTTTTTTTTCGCTCTCAACAGTTCGATCAACCTCACAAAATAAAGTCTCTTGTTGTTACCATGTAACACTGAATTAGTCATCTCAGTTGCTCAGGTTTAACAAACAGACCGCAAGGATCCGAAAGACTTATTTTCACTATGACAAATTCACTTCTATGTTATTTCTACAGCTCACAACAACTACATATCTGGAACGTTGGTACCTCAAATAACAAGGTGCGTGAACTCCCCAGCAGATGATTATTTACATGGTGTAGAATTTGTGAACATCTCACTTTGTCGTAAAACCTAAGCGTCCAGATGTGTGTCCACATAACATGAACTTTCACAACCCACACCTCTTCACAATTCAATTCATTTCAACTTTTCTATAGATTTCTTTCGAACGTGGAGCATTTTTGACACATGGATCTTTACTGTTGATCAAAATATGGTAAAATTAATGAGACAGAAGCTTCAAACTGACTTAGTTTAGGTGCCGTCGATCCGGATACCTTTCCAGAATTACAGCCGTGATTTTAAGGAACAGCTGGGCATCTTTATCAATTTCTTGATCACTCACAATTAGCAGCTATGGTTGGATACACATATGCCCGTGTTCTTTATGCATATATATACATATATATATATATATATAATTTTCAGGCTGCTTTAACTCATTTATGTAAGTTCTATTTATCACTGTTCAATGTTTTCGAGATCCATCGCTTGCATCCAGCAGATCTCCAAATCTCTGTAGCTTGTTAGGACTGACTCGATTTACCAGTAGTGATGGAAGACATATATCGCGAAATGTTAACGTTTCTTTTCGTTTCACTCTTGAACGTAAAGTATTGAAATATATGAAACATGCGGATAACAACAACAATAGAAACAATCAACGATTGAGTTTACATGAAACAAGGATTATCACCAGTTCCTTGGCAGATAAACTGCTTAGGTCAACAGTTTATGTACACACAAGACCGGACGGTGAGTACTGATTAACGTTGCCTCGGAGGAAGCAAGCAAGGACAACGGAGGATGGTTCCGCGCGAAGCTGGTCGATATTTCGCATCATGTTCTGACTTCCCCTGTGCATCAATATTGCTGTTTGACATCTGAACATTATTATACTCTAAAACAACTGCCAGTAATGAAAGATGCGGTTTTCCTTCAACCACACAGGGGATCTGGTACAGTCATCATGAACACGGTCGATTATGATTACAAAATGAAAGGTATCCTAAGGGACACGAAAACTTCAAGCAGACAGTATAGCTGTCAACAGGACTTTGATAAAAAACAAACCTGAAGAAAGCTCCAAATGTTACTACTACTACTACTACTACTACTACTACTATATGGATACATTTTGGAATCTCAATAGAAACAAATGAAGCCAATCAGAACTCGCACACCATAGTTAAGAAGTGCTCCAAACACGTAAATATGGTATCGCGCTAAGGTCATTGCCATGCGTGGACAACTCACCGCACCACGAGCTTGCCAGATGACATGTAGACATTCTGTATCCCATTCATCAGATGTTTACCCATCATTGTATGCTACATTTTGGTGATTTCATATAGGATGTATTTTATCGGCGTTGACCCTTAAATTACAAACGTCCCTCTCCGAGAAACGGTTGGTATTTTGTGCGATTTTATATACCATCAAAATTTACCTTGATGTTTCCCAGTTGATTACCTCAACGAACTTACACTTTTGTGCACAGAGAACATCAGTTTTGATTTTTGATTATCATCTCACAAACAAATGGACAGTGTAACGATGAATAGTGCATTGAGCCCAACACTTGTGGATATATTTTTAGGAATGATGGAATCACAACTGCCTGATGCTACAGATGGTGCATCCTCTATAAGCGATATGCAGACGATGTTTTGAGTTTTATCACTAATAGGCATTTTGTTCCACTCTTGAACATTTCTATTTCCGTTCAACTTAATCTTTCTGTTTCCCGCGAAGAGGTAGCAAGCAACGCTTTATATTTTCTAGACAATTCACTCACTAGATGACAGGGTGGCTCACTATTTAGCGCACTGCACTGCAAGGATACTTGGAGAGGTCAGTATTCGCAATTTACTTCTTTTACATCAATTACTCACAAACGAGATCTGATGCTAACCTTGTTTCATAGAACACTGGAGATCTGTACCGTTGGTTGTTTACAAGGAGAAGAGTAGAGTGTAAATAAGATGCTGCTCGCAGGCAGACATTCACAGTCAGAATAAGGCAATTAACTTAAATACTCGCTCATGTTAGGGAGGCGTACCAAAGGCAGAATTCATGCTCCAGACCTTGGAATTCAGCTGTAGTTGTCTTCCTTACACAAACAGTTACTGTAATGACGAATATAATGATGTAGGGTAATTCACACAGTCACGCATATTCGACAATTCCAATAACGCTTATTAGGACGGTAGGGTTAACTGGACTATCTTCCAGGTTCAAAAAACGTCAGAAAATGCGATCGAAAAGATTGGAATTTGTGTGGTACTGTTGAATGTGAATTAAGTTGATACACATAAATTGGTACAGCATAAAAGACGTTCAAAATGGAGTAACCAACTAAGAGTCCGCAAGTAGACTCCAGTCGAGGATAAATTAACTGATTAAAACCATTAGATGCAGATGAAAGTGACAGCGTATTAAACAATACTGAGAAAGAAAGTTCCAATAGATGGACAACTATGAATATAAAAAAGGAAGAAAACAGTCATTTTCTGTATAGTTGCGGTACATCATTCATCATGATTGTTTACTGCAAACAGCAGAGGCAAATTTAGAATCGGCTTATAACAAACAAACCGAATATGCTAGCATAAATTCAACGTTCTGCATAAGACGATAAACGTTCCAAACAAGCTTCAACAAACCCAACACTTATCGTAAACATACCTGTCTAGCACTGACACATCCTTCAGAATAATATGCCCTCTTTTCTTCACTCTCCACGCATACTGTTTCCGCCGTGACCATCAGACCCGCTGTTTCTGGAGTACTGCGAGACAAAACTGTACACATCTCTAGAAATGACTTGGCAGTTTTCCAAACATTCCACTTCAATAGCAGTCCGTACTCATCTGGTAACTGACCGATGCGACTAATCTTTGAGATCAGTCTCACCCACTCCAGATATGTCAGTGCGCGACTGTTATCAATGGTAAGAGCTATCGAAGTTGATGTCAATATTTTGCGTCGGTCATCTCAAAATAAGTTGATTCTCGGGTGAGCGTTAACCGCTTTTTAATGAATAGCGTGTGCTTCATTACTGACGAGCTCCACTCTGACGCAACTAACAACATTCACGACTCTAACAATAATGACATAATGTATCACTTCCGCGATAGCTTCACGGGTCTTTTTCCACCTTTACATGCCAATGTTTTGTTCTTTTGAAAGTGTGGACTTCTGCTGAGATATATTACTCATACTGTAGCGAAAAGGCGTTCAATAAAACACAATCTTTATTGTCCGACTCGCT
>LUCH01000999.1:112103-129697 GCA_013368495.1 Paragonimus heterotremus
CCATTCTATTTCGGCTGTCACGTCTCGCTCGTTGGTCCCATCCGGTAGAGCGATAACTCATCCGGTCGCCCACGCCGTCCTCCATCCACTCGCGGTGGATTTTTGAACGCACCTCCCCCTGTGTTGAGGTATTCCACCGAGAGTTGGAATGCTCGTACCACCTGCCTGACAGTCCACCACAATACCTACGTTTGAATTGTTTCAAAAACCTGATCACCGAAAACATAACTTTTAAGTTATGCAACTGCTTACACTACTTATCAACGATGCAATATTTATGCTCATCGGTGACATTGGTGGATTTTAGCTTAAACCACTTGAGGAATCCCGCTGGGGAGGTCAATATCCTAAAGTATTCAGTGGATTCCCTACGACGCAGTAGGTTGGATGGGTAACTGAGTTCAGATGTGTAATTTGCGAGCATCCATACTGGCCTCGAACTTCAGCTAATTGAGCAATTGCCGCTTTTAGATATGCTATTTCTATCATTGGTTCGAATCCAGCCGAATCTAGACTTTGTGCAAATGACTCTCTTTCGAATCACCAAATCTACCAAGTTATTTATCAATACTAACTTAATCTTTCTCAAGCGCCGTAGCAAAGCTCACATCAACAATAACTTGGAGTTGTAACGTTAGTGAATGTCCGAACATCTACAATAACGACGATCATTTTGTCGAAAAGAAAGTGAAACACTATTTGACAGCAGCGATCATCGCATTGATCCCGTCAAACGATCAGACTTGGTGAAATGATTTTCTCTCCTCATAAAGCTGAATAACGCAAAAGGGACTACTAATTTCGTGTGACAAATACATCCCAATCAGTACTTCCAATCGTTGACCTATTTTACCAGAATAAAGCAAATGAAAAGAAACATTTACTGGTGACTTCTTGAACATTTGCATGCCATTGGCTAGAAAATCCAAGGCAGATGTGATGTGACTGTCAATTCCTTTCAGTTACATGGTGTAGGCTTGCAATGTGTGATTAACGAAATTTCAAATTTGAAGCCGTTACACGTGGACTGATAAGACTGCTTTCGTTGTGTCTGCTTACAGAGAATTTTTAAGCGAGTGAAGTCAGACTTTTCGGTTGATAGACGCACAGTTCATTTGGCGTTATTCCATTTAATGGTGCCATCATTTTTTAGAAAACGGTTTACGATCCTTATCTTTAGCCATCTGTTTGTCCCACAGACTTATTCAGCACCGCACGTGCGACTGAACAAATAGATACATTAACTGTCACTTTGTGGTAAGAATATGATGTTAGTGAATACAATGACAGTGTTGTAGATTTGATTTACTTCCAGTTCGAAGCTTCAATTGCTTCTTATTATTAGGTACTTATCTTTTTTGAGACAATCTGCTGACTACAGTTATTTTCTATGCCCTCACCTGGGCCTCTGTGTACAAACTTCAACTAACTGTGACGCCTGCATCAAAATGTCACATTCATTATTTAGGCAGAAGGCATCTTTCAGTAACTGTAATTCTTCTCTTAATATTTCTGCGACGCATACATTTTAGGCTCTGTAGATCAGGTTGTGTACCAAACAACTGTAAGAAGTTGGGAAAATTGCCTTGTTTTCATATTCATTATGATTTCTAGTACACTATATTTCTTATCGTTCCACCAGTTTTACGTTCGTCAGTAAACTCAGAATAACCGATTGGTTGTGGCCCTCGTGCTCACAAATGAGGTGGAAGTTTGCATTAGTTGAGTTGAACTCCATCAGTAGATTTTCAAAGTTATCCCTTACCGTAATGATTATTAGTACACGGCCTTTGTACTTCTTCCCTAGAGCAAGTGTTTTTTTTCTGCAGTCTCTCTTTCTACTTTAGTCGAAAATATCAATTTGGAACGTGTCTAACAGATTTCTCATTATGACGTCATTAACGCGTTTGAAGTCTACCCACCACCAGAATTTTGACAGTTGGAATTAGTATGCATCTGTAAGATATATGGGCTGAAATATAGACAGGCACAGCGACTGAACTGTCTGAGAAACCAGTAACTGAATGTGCTTACAGGAGCTTACACGTGAATGTCCATCACACTGTTCTGGCAAGTCCCGACCAATACTGCTACCTTGCCGACGTGGGCGGGCTTGTGTTCTGTTTTGATCAGGCGGGCTGTGCTGACTAGGACTTCGGTCCTTCCAGGTGCAACCTTCTTAAACAGGCCAGACGGGAACAGTCAGACGAAAAGCAGTTACACTCATAGGAGTGCTTAGTTGGTGAGGTACGATCCTATGAGCATACAGCAAAACTATTTTTTATAGTTGCGGCACTGCTGTCTTCCGTATCAGGAAGAAGAGGGTTAGAAAAGGTACCCTCAAACAAAGAGCACTCAAAGCGCCCAACGGCTGACCGTGATCGCCGGCTCATTATCCAGTACGGTCGAAAAACTTCTGATATCTCGCGAAAGCCCAGTGGCGCTTCGAGTACATCCACTGTGCACGGCAGTGTTCAGAATCAGACATCGATGTCTTATTCATTGCACCCTCGGGCTAGGCAAGCCCCTCACTGCCAAGTGAGTCAGACTATTGAGTCATTGGTTGCGGGTGGGGTCCCACAAGAAAACTCTATATTCTGTTGTCTCACGGGTCGGACTTTTGAGTCAGAGGCTGGGGGTGGAGTCCCTCAAGTCAGCCCCCTCTCGCGGCATAAACGACCGAGAAGTATCAGAAGTTATCGTTCTTTCGACAGGGACGTTACTAACCGATTTCGACTTTCTCCTACTGTTTTCTCCCTATTTATTCGTCCTTCCGTATGCCTCCAGGCGATAATTGTTTTCTGAGGCCAAGACAACTAGTAAACATTGGCGCATTCAATGTCCGCACTCTCCGACAAGTCGGTCAGCGAACTGCTGTGGCAAGTACTTTCTCAACTCTGGGTATTGATGTATGCTGTGTGTCGGAGACGCGAGTCTACGATTCTAGCACAGTTATCCGTTTGAACTCACCTCTAGTTAACTGTCAATCCAGGTGCTTCTCTCTCAGGATTTCTGGTGACGCTGACGGTCCTCCTTTGGAAGCAGAAGTGGTCCTGGAGCTCAATTTATTGAAGCACAATAAGGCTCCTGGTCCAGACCTCCTCCTTCCTTCTCTTTTCAAGGATGGTGGAGAGAGGTTGATATCGGAACTGACAAAACTCCACCAGACGGTTAAGGGACTGAAGAGGTAATTCTTGATTGGTGCCTATCAAAAGTTATTCTCGTTTTCAAAAAGGGGACCCGAAGTCTATGTGACAACCACAGAGTCATCAGTTTGGTGTCAATTGCGTCCAATTTACTCACCGGCCTTATCTTACGTCGGCTCACTAAGCCCAGAGAAAGTCAGATACTAAAAGAACAGGTAGGATTCCAATCAGGGCGGACTTGGAACGGACTTTGGAACGTCGGCACTCTTACAGACAACCGACAGTCGTGATCACTTTAGACCTGGTGGCTGCTTTCGATTCAGTTGCTCGTAACGTTCTCCGGAACTGCCTTCTCCGCAAGGGAGTACCAGAGAAATAAGTGAATCTATTGAGATCACTGTATGCTCACTGTGCAAGCAGGGTGAGAGTTTATGGACAACTGTCTCGGGCGTTCATCACTTCTAGTGATGTTCGTCAGTGGTGTCCGATTTCCCCTTTCCTGTCCAATTTTGTCATGGACGACATTCTGGAGGGTTCGCTTCGCGAATCCAGCGGACTTGGTGTTGAGCTTCTTCCTGGCGCTAGATTGACCGATCTGAAGTACGCGAACGACACTGCCTTACTTAGCCCCTCTGTCGAAGACATGCAGTTCATGCTGGACTAAGTGAGTGACCGGGCTGGTTTGTACGGAATGCACTTCCCGTCTTCAAGTTTTAGTGTTTCTTCAAGACTGAAGCATTTCCACTCCTACTCTGTTTATTGCAGGTAATTCGCTTGAGACTGTGAACAGTTTCACATACTTGGGTAGCACCATCTCGTCAGCCTGTAATATTGCTGATGAGATATCGGCGAGGATAGCAAAGGCACAAGTTGCCTTTGCCAGATTGCGTCATCTGTGGCGTCGAAAAGACGTCCGGTTGTCACTGAAAGGAAGGGTATATAATGCCTGTGTGCGCTCCATTTTGCTTTATGGTTCGGAAACGTGGCCTGTTCACAAAGAAGATATCAACAGAATTGCTGTGTTTGACCATCGTTGTCTCCGCCAATTGGCCCATATTAAGTGGACTGATTGCGTGAGCACTGCGACAATTTGCCGGCGCGTATTCCGGAATGCTCTGGATGCGCGATCTACTGGTCAACTAATAACGGTACACAGCTTGCGCTGGTTGGGTCACGTACTCCATATGTCATCTGATCGTTTGCCGTACCGGGCCTTATATGCTGAGGCCACCAACAGTTGGGGAAAACAACATGGTGACCAACCAACAACGTGGTCACGAAATATGAAGACCTGTTTAGAGACGCTATCCGAGATGGCGGTGTGTCGCAGTCAATGGCGTACCTGTATCCATACCATTTCTAGTTCTTCCGCTTAGTCTTCTTCTAATAGTTTTCAACTTCCTAATAACGTTTTCTTCTAGGATATTTCACATCACTGTTGAGGTGAGCGGCGGCCCGAACCACAGTACCTTTTGGTCAAGCTCATTGCTGTTATGCTGCTGCTGCTGCCGCTGATGATGATGACGATGATGATGATGATGGTGACGATGATGTTATGACGAGTCATTCTCTAGTTTTCATGCGGCCTATCAGCCATCAGGCATATCGGTTTTATGAAAAAGTATTCACAACAAAAACTAGTCAAATAGGTGCACTGGGTATATAAATCTTTGAGAAAACATATTTATAAGGCGTTCGAGCCAACTGGTTTAATCTTGTGATACCACTACTATGAAATATTCTCACGTAATAGTAAGGTGCGGAACCCACGTACCATTTGCCTATCAATCAGCAACGGATTATCAGGATGAGCGTTAGGTTAGGTCATTTTGAGTTGGACAAATCTTGATAGGCTTTTAACTAGTTCACTAATACTGATAAGCGAAATTTCATTTGGTGCCAGCAAATGACGCCGACTCATACTGTTAGTATTTCACAATTATGATTTGTTGCAGCACTGATAGATTCTGTTCAACCCCTGTCCTATTATCAAGTGTTTAGTTGCACACGACTCAATGGATAAAACTGTGACCTCTGTCCACACGTCTGTCTAGGATAAAATGTTAACCTGATTTAATTAGAGAACCTTCCTCCATGTTTTACTTCTGGCACAAAACAAATAGAAAACGGACACGATATGTCTTATCAACTGAGTTTAAAACAACTTGATGAGTCTGTTAAACAACTGTGTCCCAAACGTGCACGTAATTTCTACTCTGGTCAGAAAAATGGTCATTTTGACCGGGCAGATGAGTTTCAAGGTCAGAGGGCAGTTGACTTATACGACTTTCGGAACAGTACAATTGTCGTTGGTTCATCACTTTTAGATTCGGTGAAATGTGGATTGAAATAGTCTGAACTGTTCACTTACGATTAATAGCAAGTGAGGATATGTGGAATTAGTCTTTCTGACGAAGAACTTTATATCGTTTTTGTTTTTTACAAAGCCGCCGTCTGTTTATTAGTTTCATTCTACTGTTTTGGTTAAAACCGAAAGTTAGTAAATGCATACTGATTAATTTAAATAAGTTAACGGCCACTTATAGTTGTACTCCTGATTAACCCTTGAAATAAGGGCGATCAATTTATTATATCACCGTCACAGTTTACATGTTTTGCAGAGAGACGGACATTGCAACGCTTATTCACATCTGGGACCTGTGGAATTATGCCTATGGCACATCGCTTAAACAATTACTACGATTTTGAAGAGCATGCCAAAATATGAACGGTAACATAACAACTACTAACAGAATCGTTGCATGTTCTTGATCGACTAGGTAAGCAGTGTTTATCCTCTGAGGTGTCAGACTATCTTCGTGATCGGAGTATTACGCTAATATTTTACAGTGACACAAAACGCACATGTGTATGCCAGTCTCATTTCTATATACGGTGATTCGATGTTCAAAGTTTTCAGTTTTTCTCGTGTTCTACACTGAAGGCTATTTTGTGACAGTTTACTTCTTGATTTTGAGTTTCGCCCATTCTTATTCATGTCGAAGTAATACATCAAATTACAATCTTTATGGTCTTATTTTGGTAATGAATGGCTGTGGTATTATGTTGTTTACTGCAGGAGGTTCGTAGCTAACGAGTCAACCTTCGCCTTTCACCCGAATGTTTTATCACTTACTTGTGTCCAGGAATCCTATACCAATGCTAACAGTAACTTGTCGATCGTTAGTTCAAATGTATCTAAATGAAGAGCTAGTTTATTCCTTTGAGAATTATATAAATCACACCAGTTGTGATTTGCTTGTGGTCAAGTAAAATGAACCTTGGGGTAAGTTATAAACATGGTGCTGTATGCGCACTACAGCGATAGCTAGGGATATAACTCCAGAAAGAGGTTGGACTGGTCAAAAAAATCACGTGAGAGGGCAAGTGCAAACAAACGGGGGCCGAAGTCAGACTTACGCTACCAAGCGACAGAACTTATCGACGCCACTTCATAATAGATAAGTCTGAAAAACCACGACAATAGTGTGAGTCATATTATCCACGTCAATGATCTAGACTCACCAAAAAATAATTGGCGTTTGATTTATGTGTGACAAACCATCACAGCAAGCAACTACACTAGCTCCCAATTATATATCAACTCTGTGTTATGTGACAAAACAAACATTTTTTATCGTGTTGACAGGTAAAAGTCTATTGAAATAGGTGTCTATAGTAAAAAATACATTCTGGAATGGTGCTTCAGGTTGATCGAAGGTCATTCGTTCTTGAACGCTGTGAAGCATGAATTGGTCCAGTGAGCAACACAGTTATTTACTTTCGTACCAATCAAGTATATACAACAAATAATTCACAACTTCATCGTTGGTAACATGATTATAGCGTCAGTTATTTAACTCTAAAATATTCTGGTGTACAAATGAACACAGCTCCCTGATCAAGCTGGTTCAGCCGGAAAAATACGACAGTGTGATCTCTGATTTGTGCATGGCAAGATGGATGGAGATGAGCTATGGTTCGTAACTAAATCACAAATTCTAGTAAGCATATCGATCGGAACTATTCACCAATGTAACATCAGGCAATAAAACTCTGTCTACAAACGTTTATCTTCAGTGTACACACACCTATGTATAACGTCAGTACGCTTTTGAATAGATCGCATATTAAGTTCACATAACAGACTGGTCGACAGACAGGTTGCAGACATCTAGAATGTGATTGGCAGATATGAACCGGCATAGATGGAATCAGAAAGACACTCAAGAAGAAATGTTCGCTGAATCAGGACAAATCATTGAATGGATTATTAATACAGATAGATCACAAAACCCGGTACGGCAAAAGCAAGATTATTACCAAGGCAGTTGGAGAAACATACAGTAATACCACTAAGTATAGTCTGTCCGTACACTTCGTCAGATCGCTTACTGTCTCTGGCTTTATGCCAAATTAAGCATGCTTGAGACGATCAAGAAATGCCGGTCTTTAATTGATCATGTGATGTTCACACAATAATAACATTACAGTTGATGCCAAATTCACTGTTTACCCAACTAGTTGCGAACACATATCCTTTTTCTTGAGAAGTGGTTGGTGGCATGTGCACACGTACACACAATATCTTGAGATGTATTGCGTACGGTTCAAAGATTTCATTTCTTCGAAAGTAAACTAAACATACATTTTCAGAAATTTCGTTATCCTTCCTATAGAAGATTAAAAAGCTAGAGGTCTGCATAGTCCAATAATGTACGCGAGCAAGAGATTTTAACCAAATTTACCACTTATGGTTATTCATTCAGGCTCAAAGTGAACTCACGGAGAAGTGGCTAGCTGTTAGGGCGCCCACCCTGTTACCGTCCCAGGGCACTTCCGTCGTGAGAAACTGTTCAAATTGGCTGAGACTTTTTTTTATACCGCTAGGCACATATGTGAACCTAACTCTTTTCCATTTGGTGGGGGGATTTGTGAACATTATGTACCGTATAAATAATTTTAAAATTGTCGTCCAAATCGCACACGTTTTTGGGGTGGAACGAGGTTCTATATTCGAACTCGTCTTCCGGCTTGCCTTGGGAGTGAATACGGGACAATCGCGATACTATTCGGGACTGAGATTTTTTGCGCTAATATTACGGGGACGAGAATCCGAATTTTGCCAAACGAATTACAATAGCTAGGACAAACCAGCATACGGCTTAGAAGGGTTTACAACAATTTGGCGACGGAAGAATTTACAACACTCGCTGAGCTAATTACAGAGAAGCACTTGGTGTTATCGCTAGTTTTTGGCACATATTCACCAATTTCACATCACGATTTAAATATGAGCTGACTATCAGTTAACACTTGCTGTGTGATAAGTTAATGTGCAATAGTTTCAGCAATGTTTGGTCTTTTAGAGTACAACAGAAATTAGTTTGTTATCTCAGTGGTAGAACAGTGAAAATTTGCCCAGATGATAGTCTAATGAGGGTGAGCAATCCTAATATACCACTCACCCGACTGCTATTCAGTAGTAGTGTTGTGAGTCAAGAACTTTGATGGCACAAGGATTACTTATTCACGAAAGCAACACATGGGTTAAGAGCTTAAATTGGACAACAAACAAAAACCCTCATCTGCACACGGTACTGGGCCCAGGCCGTCTCGGTTGTCATAGACGCTAATTTTCAGTTCCTTTAGGTAGCAAGGATCATTTTGTGCGATGCTGCACTCCGATGTTTCTTCCTGTATTTCTCCTGCTGTTACTTCGACTTCAGAGTATATGCTGTAGCCCTACTACTGAATAGAAGTCGTGTGAGCAGTATATTACGATCGTTCATCCGCGTTACAATGCTATAGGTGGTAAATTAGAAGTTCTCCTAACATAGATCAATAATGTTTACGTGGACAAATTCCTTAAGAAAATATGACATAAATCAATAAACGGTCAATAGACAACGTTGTAGAAGAATTTCATTTTCATCACTCTCATCTATAAAAATGGTTCACTCGTTTGAATGGTTGGTCGCTTCATCTGCAGCTTTTGTCTTCGAGTACTTTCAGCAATCGCTATTCGTGTAAGCTTATCACTTACAGGTATATATCTCGCCATTCAAAACACAAGTTGCCTGTTTTCGCTTAGAACTCGTTTACTTGCTACTGCGATTAAGATAGGTATTCGATAGCCGTATTAATGACAGTATGTGTAATTTGTAACCGCCAGTAAGTATCGAACTAGCGGTGCATTGATTGTATACTTCCAACAGGCCGCAAACCGCCTCATTATATAAGACATACATTTCACGAAGTAAATAGAAATTATGAAACTGACAGAATGCACAACCCAGCCATAAATGAGATGTCTGCAAAATGAATGAACAGTTACTGGTTTGTACCAAGGAGATCGCCAGCTAGAATCGTCGTCCCCAAGCTGGCATCCTGAGTGTTCATCTACAGACAACCGATTGTAGAAAGACAAGAGAACTAACAAACCAAACCCCCCAAAATCCCATAACCAAACCTCTTATCGGCGTTCTCTGTTCACAATCGGCTTTCTGCCTACAGGTTTGGGATTCTTTTGTTATGGAACGCATTTTCACCGCTAAATTTGCCTTGTTGGCACCAAAAATGACCGCACGAGACTAGATGTAGTGGAAAAGACCTTCTGAGTCCTCATAACGTGTCCTACACCTAAGGTCCACATCTGCATTGAAGCCACTATACATTTGAACCTTCGTTTCAAGCGTTCTGGACTACAGCTTGAGCGTGCGAGCGAAGACCGTTTGGAATATACTGCGTGGGCTGACCACATGGTCAAGTGAGTTGGGCTAGTTAGCAACGCCTTGGGCTAGGTCTCCTACCTCATATTCCGAGACAGACTGTTCCACACTTGCTTTGCGTTGGTGGTCGTAGATGTGTATGGGCCACTCAATATCCTACGTCATGAGTTGCGTACGATGACCGGTGTGAATGAGGAAAATTTATCAGTCTCCAAAAAGAGTGGTCAATAAGACTCCAGTATGTTCTTTGGCAGAGTTAATTCAAGCAGAGTTAGCAGTTGCCAAAGTCAGGAAACCGGTAGAACTCAATGGTTGACCAGGTAAGAGAAATACCAAGGTACTATCCACAGAAAGCTAATACTATGTGCACAATGAGGGCTAGACCAGATCGGTCAGCGATGACACTGTCTTTTATTAGAAAGATTTTAACAAGTTACTGGTGCACGAACTGAGGTGACACTCAGGCAGCTGCGCAGAACGGTTAACCGGTGATGGAACTTGAGACGTGCCTTGATGATATGATCTAGATCAACGGCCACTTGTCATCCGTGTTTTACAAGAATACACTTCGGTCAGCTAAGACTGATTTGAAAATAACTTAAATAGTCCCTGAGTGTAAGTATTCAAAAATACTGATATTGTAAGCAAGCTGGAATCCCAGTGAATAACAAAAACTTATTCTTCCTCCCGGTTTTGATAATCAGGTTAAAAGACGTGTTTTGTTCAACTGCCATTCTAATGGGCGCAAATGTCAATGTATATATGTAGACCATATTTGCTTGGTGTATTACAACACTTGACATGCTTCAGCATTATACTACCCACTCCGTTTTTGGGTTTGATCCCATTGAAGATCTATAAACTTTACGACCTAATTAGAAAATAGCTAATACGATCGCTCGTAACCGATTCTCCCACAACTTAATTGAGAATTTTACGAGACGATCAAATATAGTCTGGAGATTATAGCTGGCCGCAATTTTTAAACGGTGGTTTGCACCAACTGTTGACGTTCTGTAGAGGATGAGCCAGCACGAAACTCTTTTCATCTAGAATTCGTTAAAATTGATCAGAATAACGGCACAGTGTTGGCTGGCTATGGAGTAAGTGTACCGATGATCGCAAATAGAACCGATTAACTATTGTTGAAAATCGATCCATCTTGCAGCCAACTGCGTCAAATTAGGACGACCCTGAATGGGGATGTTATTGCAGCGTTGTCTGAAACGACGAGTACATACTGACAGTCCGCATTTTATAGATCGTGGATGTCAACTTTCTAATAAAACTAGTTCCTCATCGGCTATCTTCTAGCTAAATTGTAGTGTGACTGGATTCTATCGTGAAACGCGTCTTCGTCATGTGTATAGAACATCCCTTGCAGACTATTTCTCGAATAGGGCTATTAAACGAACATCTTATAGAATTCAAGCAAGTTGATCGTCTTTTTTGTACTGATTTCGATATTGTCTTCTATCAGTATGAAATCAAAAGTATTCTGATTGCTCAAAACTTAAACGTATCTGACTCACCAGTATAAACATGACAGCACTATTGGAATGGTTTTTACTTTTCAGGTATACAGTTGTTCAAAGCTTTCTTAATAAGTTGACAGAAACTTTCCCATAAAGAGAATATCATAATTTTCAAAAGACACACAAACAGCCTTATTACCTTCACATGTTCGATATTTTCATTATTCCTGGTCACGTGGTTGTGTAACCTAACTGAAAATGATTTATTTTAACAGACTGTTAGGTGTAAAACGATATTTTATACCACTTTTTGGCTTAGTCCAGCAACCTCATAACTGGGTCACAGACAGCCTGAAACTACAGTCAACATGAACACTGTTTTCATTAGATTTCGTATTTAAGCATTAGCAGTCCACTGTTTGCAGTCTTTTTAAAATTATTAGATTGATGAACAAAGACAACAGTTCATTCATTTTGATTATTGACTGTTTGTATTCTTAGTTAAATTTATCGGTGGGAAGGAATAGATAATATTTGTATTCAAGTTCTAATGATATATACACCTCATTCGTATTTATGCTGATAATTCACTGTTCGGATTGAAGTTAAAGCTGTCTGTAGTAATGTCTTTCGTGACGATTTTAAAGCCGAATAGTCCAGTATAACTGAAGATGAGATAAGGAAGGAAGATGAGTTTCGTTTAAGAGTGTCAAAACGTATTAAAACACTGACGGATCAAACTGTCACTTGAAATGTAACGGAATGGAACACTTTACTCCAGTTCACTATGCAGCAGTCCAATTAGAGGAACTATGGGCGGGCCAATTAAAAGTAGTTTAGACATACTCATAAGTCGCCGGGAAGACGGCTCTATCAAAAGATGTGTTTATAGGAAATCCACATGGTCCGGTCAATGCCTAAACTTTAGTAGTTTCACACCGGTCCATCAAAAGCGCGCACTAGTGAATACACTATTCACACGCGCAAAACGAATCTGTACACAATACAGTCTTGCGGAGGGTTTAGAGTTGATCACGACTGTATTACAGTCAAGTGGTTACCCAAAAAGTTTCATCGAAAGACACAGTAGACCGAAACCGCCGTTCGAACCGGTGGTCACTGTAAGGAAGAAGAAGGTTTATATACAATTGCCTTGTAGAGGCGATAATAATATGCATCAAACAACACAAAGACTGATTAATTCGATTAAACGAACATTCAACGCAGCTGAACTTTGTATACTAGCTCGAACCCAAAAGTTACCTGTGCCTTCAATCAAAGGAGATCAACCTGTCGGTGCCACCTCACACTGTATCTACCAATTTACATGTAATTGTAAAGAAAGTTACATAGGCAGAACCGAGAGGTGTTTGATATCCAGAGTGAAGGAACACTTGCCTAAAGGGGTACAGAATTCAGTACTATCGAAGAAAGGCAATGTTGTGGAACCACGCAAACAACCAGTGTCAACAATCGCAAGACACGTCCTGACCACTAGTCACGTCATCGATCCGGCTTGTACATTCAGAATCTTATTACGTCATCCCAGTTCAAGATTCTGGCGGTTTGCTGAGGCTGTGGCAATCAATCAACTGAAGCCGACCCTGTGTGTTCAGAACCAATTGTTCGTGAACTTGACCCTGCCCTGGACTTAGTGACCTTCCTTAACACATCAAGTGACTATTCACCAATCCCACCCCTAACTGTTCAATAAAAAAACCGTTTCATGTTATTGTAGATTTGGTACTGATGAGTCAATACGAATTGCTTGCATCTACCAGTTTTCGTGTTCTAACGGTGTTGTTAAAAGTGATTTGTTTTGAGGAAACGGATAGGCTAGAATATGTGTCATCCGTATACAGAATACTAATATGAATAATACAATGTAATTTGAAAAAAATTTCTATATTCCGTTTTACACTGCGGCTCTATTTTTGAATATCGTGCAACTAGAGCTACATTTAATATAGATTCGATAGCACCTACAATGAATCACAACTGTCACATTCCTATAGACCTTCCAGTCGGTTCTATTGGAAAGGAAGCACTAGACTCGAGTTCGGCTCTTATTAGAGTTCGTTATTTTTATATATAATAGGCTGTTTTTAGGGGGTCCTTGATTTCGTTGACTGCAAAAAGAAGCAGTTCCTTTGCATATTCTATTGCGTCATGTGAAGTGATATAGTGGTCTGTGGGATCTCAGCCAACTCTTTCATGCCCTTCAGTCAAAGATTGTAGAATAGTTCTCAGGCGCCAATTGCGGTAGGATCGAGTAATTAAACGGAAACAAATGTGTAGCACATCTGGTGGTTACATGTAAGTTGCTGTGATAGACCACGAGTACTATTGATGATCCACTACCGACTTATGATGTGAAATGCATCACAGTGGTAACAGTGACAGATATTCATTCAGAGCTGAGAAACCAACATTCTCAACGCAGCTGTAACACCAGTCTGATCTGTACAGTTGGCTGTAGTGGACAGGATTGCAGATTCCAAGGAATGACCTACTGTAGAAAGTGAGTCAGAACACAGCTGTGAGTATAAAGCATGGCTCTACCTAAGGATAGTATCTGCCACTTTCTAAATCTCTATTGAGGCTCTGGAGTACCATTCACATGTGATTTCCCTAATGAATGGTCTTTCTTTTGTGAATGTCTGCTGCACATCACTGTATGCGGAAAACAAACTATGTTTGCCTACCACTTGACGTCCACAAGTTTTTGTATTCATAATTTTCAAAGCACCGAGCATGAACGTAGTTCTTCATAACCTCTGCTTAACAAGCGCACATTTGTAGTTACGTTGGCATGGACTTCTTGTGTAACTAACTTATGGTTCTCGCTGACAAAAGATAACTCACAAGTGGCTAGCTTGATGGATGTGACTTGTGGGTATCAAACTGGTATTATTTTTCGTATAATACACAGAAGCCTCAAAGGATAGTATTATGTAATTCTCGTTCACAAAATTAAGGTTATGCAATTTTTATAAATCGAGAATCACTCAAAATTGCTTGCAGCTGTTATATTCCCACCAAAATGTCAGTCAACCCCTTCTGAAAAGAAGCACTATATCCAAGTTTCTTTTTGTTGGAGCCTGTCGGTACTGCACATCCTAGCCACAGCTGGGACTAGAAGTCCAGCCACCTTGGTGATAACTGCGCCGCGGACTGAACAGTCTACAAGAATGCGACAGGTGAGAGAAGTTGTGTGATGTTTAATTCACACAAATCAAAATCCCGTACTACTCACTACAACTCAAAACAGTACTCAACCGGTCTAACAATATTTTTGATTCCAACTTTATGTGAAGTAATGGGTAGTCAATTTGGGATAAATAAAGCGTTGTTGTCTTTTTTGGACCAGGCAACCCGAACGTCATTCATTAACGAATGTAGCTGGGTATTCGCACACTATGATTCAGTTGTGTCTAATGTGAGGGGAATGATGTAATGGTCAATAAAGTAATCTCGTGAAAGGTTAGTTGGAGCTCTAATCCAAACAATGGCAACGGTGTACACCACAGACAAACCTTAACAAGCATATTGTTTCTTCATGAAAAGAGCTGACTAAAAGTTTTATAGAAATGGGATAGTTACGATCAGTTATGAGTAATGTTTAGCCTATATAGAGCAGTCTCCTATTATTCACCAGTTATACAATTCTGTTTAAAGACCTGTGTTTTAGTTACAAAAGCCAGTGATGGCGATGGAGTCACAACGATATTCAGAACGACGACAAGTAGCTAGTTGTGTCAAGTCGGTTAAGCTATCGACGAAAGTAGTCGAGCTGTGTGCTGTTATCCACTTATCAGAGATTGATTACTTTTGTTGCCTCACTTTCATAGTATTGTTGGTAGCAAGCACATAGAAGAAGCAAGTTAAAATAATGAACATTTCGCTCGTGTTCAGTGAAAGCAGCTACAACTGCGAGCCTCGAACAAACTTGGGAAGTGTGCTTAAACTGAGGCCTCTCACTTGTGTCGTAAGCAAAATACACAAGAGTACCTGAAGCGAGCAGTTACAATTCTGTTACATTACCATGTATGTACACACTCATATCACCGTTACAAAAGTCAGTGTGTCAGTGGCTGACATCAACAGAGTATGTGAAATCACAAGGTCTATGTTGATTGATCCAGTGCTGAATAAAATATCTACTCAGTAAAGGAGAATACAGCAATGCCAGTGGTAATCCACTCTTGATGTTGCGGCCTAAAGTAACGTTGGGATGATCAGTCTTTTTTTGTATCGTGGTTTGCACAGCCGACGTGATTATGAAGTCATAAGTCCAGAGGACAATCAGCAAACTAGTTAGTCTGCTGTGACCAGTAAAATAAGCGCCAGCAAGCCAAATACACACGCAGTTCTAAACCGAGAGAAACAGCATGGACGAACAAAACCATTGATCATCTTGTTCTAGTGGTCACATGATTAGTCATGCAGGCCGGCAAGAAACGTCATACGCACGTGTCATCAGCGGTTGGTCAATGCTCTAACGGACACATGAGTATATGCATACGCATTCACGTGTGCACACGCGCACGCATCTACCAAGTTGGTCGATGCGCACACCACAAGACGGTCCATATGTTAAGATTATGGAAGTCTGACAGCAACAGGGGTTTGGTCCGGCAAACAACGGTATTTTCGAATCCGTCTAGTGGTATATACTATCTGGGAATCACCGTAGTTAACCAAAAGAAAGACACCAACATCTTACTGTCTACTTTTCAGGCTGCTAAGAAACAAAATACCGCTCAATAAGTTAACGATTTCTGTGAATTAGACTAGTAGAGAAGTCCTAGTCGAGGGGTCATCGATTGGAGTTAACAGGACAGTTACTATGTCTTTACTCGAGGCGATCAGGTAACCTGATCATTACTCACAAGCAAATGTGGTTAAACGTTTTTATACGATAGTTCAATCGAACATAGTATGTAGTTAATGTCTCAGTAGTCAACACGGTTGCCTCAAGAAAGCGTGGTCGGAGTTCTAGTCTCGGTAGAGGCAAGGATATGCACTACTAATGAGCTCTAATGAGAGCGAAACTCGAGTCTAGTGATGCTTTTCGAAAGAGGTCGACTGGAAAGTCTACGGGAATGCGATAGTTGCGACCAATTTTGGGTGGTTTGCAATCTATATGAGAAATCCAAGAGAAAGGTAAAAAATATGGAGGTTGACCGAAAAGTTCCCGTCAATGGTACGAACAGTCGTACTGTTATACGGCACGGTTATAAGCTCTTTAGACAGATGAGTCCATCTTATAAGCGGGTATTTTCTACTTGCAAATCAACCTAACCTATGTCAATGAACCTCTTCCTGCAAAAGCGTTCGTTCAATATGTCCTCCTTATCGAGACAAATTTTCTACTATGATCACTTTCCGAAAAAAGGCAAACAAAGTAAGAAAACACGAAACGTGCACCAATAACTTGTTCCCACTATCGTTCTTCCATTGGTATACATGTTTATAATTAAGTTTCACGTCAATGGGCAATGTCGGTTTAATCCCTGACTCGTCTAATTTTTGTAAGCTCCATCACACTGACTGCATATATTCACCGTGTAACTTTCAGTCCTATTTCGTACAATAACACTATCATGCAAGTACGTTTAGAAAACCAATAAATTGTCTTTATCAAACATTTTATCGTTAAATTTTGTTAACCTGTCCATCACTTAGTAATCGCTTGTATCATTTTTCACTTCAACCACTGATGAAGAATGATTCGAATGTACTCCCAGAATACACATTGAGCATTATTACACGCTGCTTTCTTACAGTATTCAATCAACTAATTTTTGAGTACTTGTCTTTGTTACTGTTTATCGAGCAATCGTTTGAAGACGATTTTTTCGTATTTGGTAACCATATTTTAAAAATTACGTAACAACTAATTTCGAATCAATCGATATCCCATATTCGTAGAATCATGTGATGAAACAATTTGGCATGACCTGTACTTAACCCAGTGCATTTTCGTTTATCTGGTTTACCTATCGATTTCATATGTATAATTAATCATGCCAGTAAAATGAATGGAAATGTTCGGAAGAAATCTTTTTCTGTCTAGGTTCATAGTGAACACAATTTCTGAAATTGGATAAAGCTTATTATTGTCCGATGAACTTCTACTATATGGTTTATTTTGAAGAGCAATATACACAGCTTCGTTCAAGAGAAGAACAAACGGTGACACCAAAATTAAGCAACAGATATGTAAAAGGTGGATGTAA